>VMDO01022608.1:0-33189 GCA_007922755.1 Pedetes capensis | reverse complement strand
CCATCTGGATGCGGGGCGGGGGTGGAGGGGAGTTTGTCACCAGATTCTGCCAAGTGATGTGGTCCCTGGCATGGGAGGCAGAAACAAATAAGCTTATGCAAAGGAAGTGGAGGGGAATTCAGAAGAAAACAAAAAGGGTCCCAAGACAGAGGAAGGGTAGGGGAGGGGAGCAGCCTGCTGGAGGATCCAATGCTGGGAACTCATGCAAAGGAAAGGAGCCAGAGCTGGGGAAGGGTGGGGAATGCCACTGAGACAGGTGCAGAGCAGGTGCAAAGGCCCTGCAGTGGGACTGTGCCTGGTGCATTGTGGGAACCCAGATGACATGGCTGGAGCAGAGCGAGGGGGAGAGGAAAAGATGGGGAGAAATGGGCAGGGGTGAGGGACGTGGGGAAGGATTTGGGATTTCCTGAGATGGAAAGGCATCTAACTAGATGGGGAGGCAGAGAGACAGGGACAGAGAGACAGGAGGGAGAAATGAGGCTTCATCCCTGTAGGGCAGGACATGGCCTCCAGCCCAAACCCAAAGGCCACTGAGGTCCTGTTCTCACCCATATTCCCCAACCTCAGACCTCCCTCTGCTGACCCCAACGACACTGCCAGGGGGTGACTGCCATGTGCTGAGACTGGCATCAGCCCTGTGCGTGGCGCCACCTGTGATCATGGTGATGGGAGGCTGAGGCAGGAGGATGGCAAGTTCCAGGCTGGCCTGGGCCTCAGGAGACCCTGTCTCAGCTTCACAAGATCCCGTCTCCAGGTGGGGGAGGAGCCAGGTGCGGTGGCCACACCTGGGATCCCAGAGACTCAGGAAGCAGAGGAAGGAGAGTCATAGGTTCGAGGCCAGCCTGAGCTACATAGCAAATTGAAGGCCAGCCCAAGATACATAGTAAGACCCTATCTCAAAATAAACAAACACTTCTAACCACCCCCCCACACAAAAAATACTGTCATTTTATAGAGGGGACTTGAGCCTCTCTAGGTTTGGTGTTAGCAGGGGACATGGGACCAGTCCCCCATGGAAAACAAGGGGTGGCTCTCTATATCGGGCTCAGCACTTCCCCCATTTCCCGTGTCCACGCAAGGTCTTGGAATACATGCCCCGTGGATAAGGGGACCTACCGTACCCAGGGCCATTGGATATTTGAGTGTGGAGCTGCCGGGGCCCAGCCGGGAGAAGGGGAGCCGAGGAGGAAGGAGACAAAGAGGCCAAGACTGATGGTCTTGGGCTCCACTTTATTCTCTAAACTCATGCTTATATAGTAACTCAAGGAGATACTAAAAATAGCTCACAAAGGTAACTGCAGTGCAATGGACTTTGTAACAGTCATAAGGTTTACAATCAGCTTAGTTAGCTTTCCAGTAACAGATTAATCCTAAAGATACAATCAAGGAACAAAGTTCAGATCTATACTCCTCATGTTAATATAGTAACTAAAGAGACAATCAAGGAACAAGGTTCAGCAGAGCCTCTGATGTGTTGTTTCCTCATTCCACAGGTAGCAGAGCTTCCTGCTATGGTCACGTCTGTCACGTAGCCATTTATGCAGGCATTGCCTTTCAATTCATGTCGGGCCTATGACTCCCGACATGGAGCTCCCATGAGAGGTAGGGCTAGAAATATGAGCGGAAGAGCCATGGAGAGGAGATGCACATGGCCACTTGGGGCAAGAAGAGTGCGGACAGAAGGTAAAGGCTGACTTGGTTCCAGAACCAACCAAAACTGAGACATCAAACTCAGGAGCCGGCCTTCCACAGCTTTCTCTGCCCTCAACTCCAGACCCTGCTATCAGGCCAGCACGTGAGGGTGCGTGCAGGGAATGTAGAATGCATGGCCCTCAGGGCTGCCGTGTGCTCTCATCTTCTTCTACCAGCAGTTCTTTGTTGTTCCTGTTCTGTCTTGTTGAGACGGGGTCTCCCTGTGTAGCCTAATCTGGCCTCGAATTTGCAACCCTCTTGGATTCACCTCCAGAGCTTTGGAATCACAGGCGCGGCCATAGTACCCGGCTCTGCCCACACCTGGAGCCGAGATCTCACGAGGTTGAGACAGGGTCTCGAGAGGCCCAGGCCAGCAGGGGAAGTTGCCACCCTCCAGCCTCAGCCTCCCTATGGCTGAGATCACAGGCGTGGCCACCAGGCTTGGCTCTTCTACCAACAGGTCTGCTGCCCATGTCCTGCCCAGAATCCTCAGGCAGCAGAGTGCAGGTAAACAGCACTGAAGAGGAAGAAGTAGGCTATGAGGGCTGTGTTGGAGGCTCTGGTTGGAATGGGGCAGGGCACCCGCTGTTTTCCTGAGATTTACTGTGTGCGTGGCCACGTGCCAAGCGCCTGACACATACTATTTCTCTTAATTTCTGCAACTCAAGGTGGGGGTGCCTGCAGCCATAGCCCTGTAGCATCCGATCCCGTCAGATCTCAGAAGCTAAGCAGGGTCGAGCCTGGTTAGTCCTTGGATGGGAGACCACCTGGCAACACCAGGTGCTGTAGGCTTGAGAGAAGGACCTGCAACCCACTCCCAAAAATCAATCCGCCATTGAAAACCGTATGAACAGCAGAGAAGCACTGACAATAGTGTTTCCCCTGTTGTACTCAGGGTTGCTATGAGTCAGATACCAACTCGACGGCACCTAACAACAACAACAACAACAACAACAACAACAGGGTGGGGGTGGGGGTAATAGTATGCTCATTTTAAAAAGAGCAAGAGTGAGTTCCTGAAAGTTGGAAGGGGCAAGGCTGGGGAGCGGCCTGAGGTTGAACTCTCAGAACACCCTGTTTCCACAATGCAGACATCATGTCATCATTCATTCATTCAACAAACACAACCTGGGTCAACGCCTATGAGCAGGCCATGCGCAAGTGCGGGGTCCTGCCTGGAATCGTGGGGCAAGAGAAATCCAACTCTAAGGTCAAGGCTTGGACACAGAAAGGGGAGGGGCTGGGGAGGAAGGAAGCTCTGACTGGCATGCTGGGAAAAGCTTCCAGTTAGAGGAGAAGCCAGAGTCAGGAGGGGGTCACTTAGCATGGCAGGAATTGGAGGAAGGACATTGCTGGCCAAGGGTACGGCAGGTGCAAATGCTCTGAGTCCAGACCTGCTACCAGATTTCGCCGTGGCTGTCAGGCCAGCTGTGACCAAAGGAAATGGATAACTTATCACATACAAAATGGGGATTAAAAATTTACTCATTTTGTGGGTGCGGTGGCACACGCCTGTAATCCCAGTGATTTGGGAGGCTGAAGCAGGAGGATCGGGAGTTCAAGGCCAGAGGCAGCCTGCATAATTTAGCGAGACCCTGTCTCAAAACAAAAAGGAAAAAATGGGCTGGGGGTGCAACTCAGTGGGGAGGTACTTGCAAAGTACGTGCGCCACTATGCTGGAGATGTCTATTGAATATACCATGGACTGCCAAAAGAACCAACAGATCTGTCCTAGAAGAAGTGCAACCAGAGTGCTCCTTGGAAGCAAGGATGGCCAGACTGCGGCTTACATATTTCAGACATGTAGTCAGGAGAGATCAATCCCTGTAGAAGATCATCATATTTGGGAGAGTGGCAGGTCAGCGAAACAAAGGAACACCCTCCACCAGATGGATTGACACAGTGTCTGCAACAATGAGCTTAAACATAAATAAGATCGTGTGCCTGGCACAGAATCGGGGAGTGTTTCAATCTGCTGTACATAGGGTTGCTATGAGTCGGACTCGACTTGATGGCACCTAACAACAACAATGAATGAATGAAGTAAATAAATAAAGTAAATAAAATAATTAAAAAGGATGTGCGGTGTGGCTCAGTTTTGGAGCACTTTACTGAAGATGCGAGGCCCTAGGCTCAGCTTCCAGTGCTGCATAAATAAATAAATAAATAAATAAATAAATAAATAAATAAATAAAAGTTTCCCTGGGAGTTTTGTGAGAAGAGGGCAGCAGTGATCCCCTGAAAGTCCAGGTTCTAGAGTGGAATTACCGTGAGGAAGAAAAGAGACTGGACAGGCCCTGTGGGGGGGGCTGATAATGAAGACAAGCAGCCGGATTGGTCAGAAGGATGAGACAAGGGCGGGAAATAGGAAGAGATGGCGGAACAGGATAGGTCCAGAGTGGGTGGGGGCGGGGCTCTCAGCTGCCGTTCTCAGAGTGACCGCTAGGGGGCAGCAGTAGACAGTGCGCCATCCCCGAGCCGAGGGGAGCAGGGAGCCTGGGATTCTCAGCCAGGAGTCCACTGGCTCACGGGGCTGCAGGACGTGCACAGAACGCTACCGATGTCCACGCCTGTAATCCCTGTAATCGGTTTTATAGATAGGAAAAGGGACAGCAAGAAACGTGGAGGCCAGGGGCGTGGTGGCAGCTGCTTGGAATCCCAGCGCTCAGGAGGCTGAGGCGGGAGGACGGCGAGTTCCAGGCCAGCCTGGGTCTCGCGAGACCCTGTCTCAACTTCGATCTCTCCTCTCCAGGTGGGGGCGGAGCCTAGTGCTGTGGCCACGCCTATGATCTCAGCGCTCTGGAGGCTGAGGCGGGAGGATGGAGAGTTCGAGGCCAGCCTGGGCTACCTAGTGAGTCCCTGTCTCCAAAAAGCAATCAGTCTGACAAACAAATGAAGAAAGTTGCTCATGGAAGGTCACACAGCAGGCGGTGGCAAAGCCAAGCTCTGAACTCCAGCCACCCATCAGGAGGCCTCCACCCCTCTGGCTCTCCTTCCCCCAAATCTTCTATCCCCCAAACCCCAAATACCTTGATTTTGTTTGTTTGTTTGTTTAATTAAGGCACTAGTGGGGGTGTAGTTCAGTGGTAAGGTGCTTGCCTAGCCTGCTGCAGACCGTGGGTTCCATTCCCAACACCCCAAAAATCAATCAATATTTTAAAACAAAGGTTCTCTCTTTACTCCTTTTCCTGGAGACCTCACTTATGTGCCACCTGGGAGGGAGGTACCATCGCTTCCACTTTACTGATGAGGAAACCGCCGCGGAATGAGCAATGGACGCTGGTGGGCTGGGCAGTGCTCTGTCCAACTCCAGAATCCTGTTGTTGTTGTTAGGTGCCGTCGAGTCGGTGTCCGACTCATAGCGACCCTACATACAACAGGCGAAACAGTACTGTTGTATACGTGTACCCAACTCCTTCTTCCCCCTTGGGCCCTGGCTTGACCACTGCTTCACCCATGGATGTGATCCCCAGTCCTTCCTGTTGCTGTTGTTGTCAGGTGCCGTCGAGTCGGTGTCCGACTCATAGCGACCCTCATAGGGTTTTCAATGGGTGACTGTTTCGGGATTGCCTTGGGAGTGGATTGCCAGGTCCTTCTCCCACTTTTGCGGTGCTGGGAATTGAACTCGGGACCTCAGAGACTGCAGCGCAGCGCTCTACCCACTGAGCTAAATCCCAGCCCTCAATCCTTCCTATATTCTCCTAAATCCATGTAGAATCACAGGGTTGAGGCCAGAGGCAGCCTGAGCCACTTAGCAAGACTTTGTCTCAAAATTAAAAATCAAAAGGGGCTGGGGGTGCAGCTCAGTGGTGGAGCAGTTGCCCGGCCTGTGTGAGACCCTGGGTTCAGCCCCCAGTACTGCAAAGAGAATTTAAAAAAGGAGTGTGGAATTAATGAATGAAAATAAAGGAGTGAATGAATGAACTGTGACAGGGTCTGGGGGCAGAGACCCTGGGTTCACAGCCTGGCCAGGGTGCTGGTCACTGAATCTGACCTCTCCAACCCTCTTTCCCATCTATTAAATTTGCTTATTCAGAGCCTGTGGCTCCGCTTGTTGCAAGGATGAAATGAACTAACATTAGCAGTCATGGGGCACAAGTGCCTTCCAGGTCCCCAGAAGGTGACTCCGCACACGGGACCCACACCTTTGATTCCCTCCCAGCCCCAGAACAGGAGTGTTCTCAACACACATGCTTAAAGCATATTGAGAGTGTTGGCTCAGGGGCGGGGGAGGGAGGCAGGAGAGAATATTGTTTAGATCTGACATCTTCTGGGGGTGGTGGTGCCTGCTTGGAGCCGTGGAGCTCAGGAGGCTGTTGGCCAGAATGAGGGGCTATTGGAACCTCATGGCTGTTCCTGGTCTGTAAAATGCTGCAGCTGCTGTGAAAAACACTCTGGCGGGTCCTCAAACAGCTACACATAAAAATAAATTTCAAAAAACTGAAACATGGATTTACAATATAATCCAGGGATTCCACTCCCTAGCTATATTTCCCCAAAGAATTGAAAACAGATGTTCAAACAAAAATTTGTACACACATGCTTATAGCAAAAGTAGCCCAAGTCACAGTAACTAACAAGCACCACAGCCCAAGGGTGGAAACAACCCAAGGGCATGGATAAACACAATGGAGTCCACCCATGCAGTGGAGTATTACTCAGCCACGAAAAGGAATGAAGCACTGACACATGCTACATGGGAATGTGGAGGGACCTTGAAAGCATGACACCGAGTGGGATGAAACCAGACTCAGAAGCTTCCCCAGGGTATGAAGTGTTTAGAAAGGGCAAACTCATAGGGACAGGAAGTAGGTTTTTGATTGCCAGGGTTGAAGGGAAGGGGGACTGGGAAGTGAGTGCTGATGGGGTTTCTTTTTTTCTTGTTGTTTATTTGTTTTCCAGGGCTGAGGGTGGAAGCCAAGGCCTCACGCACGGTAGGCAAGTGATCGACAACTGAGCAGTACCCCAGGTCTTAGGGCTTCTTTAAGAGGATGAAAGCATAGCCAGCCCCCTCTGCCTGTGGGTTCTGCATCGCAGGTTCAACCAAGCCAGGTCAAAAATATGTGGGAAAACACTGCATCTGCACTGAGCATGTTGTCGTTGTTGTTGTTGTTGTTGTCAGGTGCCGTCGAGTCGGTATCCGACTCATAGCGACCCTCATAGGGTTTTCAATGACTGACTGTTTCGGGATTGCCTTGGGAGTGGATTGCCAGGCCCTTCTCCCATTTTTGCGGTGCTGGGAATCGAACTCGGGACCTCAGAGACTGCAGCGCAGCGCTCCACCAACTGAGCTAAATCCCAGTCCGCACTGAGCATGTACAGAGCTTTTTCCCTGAGATGATCCCTAAACAAGGCACCTAACCTATGTGCACAGTGTGCGCGTGTTAGCAGGTGTTCTAAGTCATCTACAGAGGATGTGAAATCTATGGGAGGCTGTGCACAGGTTCTGCGCAAATACCGGGCCACTTTTTTGAGTGTGCGGTGTTAGGGGGCTCAGTCCAGGGCCTCAGGCAGACTTTGCACGAGGGACCTGAGCATCCGTGGGTTTTGCTATCTGCAGGGAGGTCTCAAAGCCATTCCCTGCGGAGGCTAAGGGACAATAGGCCCACCTGGGACTCGCCTTCCTCCTTTCTCAGCCTCTCCAGCAGGCGCTGGGATCCCAGGCGTGGCCACTGTGCCTGGTTCTGCCCCCATCTGGAGACGAGATCTCACAAGGTTGAGAGAGGGTCTCGTGAGGTCCAAGCTGACCTGGAACTCGCCAGCCTCCTGCCTCAGCCTCCCAAGTGCTGGGATCAAAGGCCGGTCATGGTGCCTGTCTGATGTGAATTAATACTTTTCCTTCCTTCCTTCCTACTTTTCTTCCTTCCTCTCTCTCTCTCTCTCTCTCTCTCTCTCTCTCTCTCCCTCTCCCTCTCCCTCCCTCTCTCTCTCTCTCTCTCTCCTCTTTCTTTCTTCTTTCTTTCTTTCCTTTCTTTTCTCTCTTTTCCTTCTTTATTTTTCTTTCCTTCTCCGTACTAGGAAGGCTGAACCCAGGACATCACGCATACTTTTGCAAGTGCTATAACACTGAGCTGCACCCCCAGCCCCTTTTTTATTTTTTGAGTCAGGTTCTTGCCAAGTTGCAGAGGCTGCTTCTGGCCTCAAACTTGTGATCCTCCTGCCTCCGCTTCCCAAGGCCCTGGATCACAGGCATGTGACACTGTGTTTGGCTTGAAGGGAACACTTTCAAATGATATAAATGGGCCAGGCGGGGTGGTGCACACCTATAATCCCAGCACTCAGGAGGCAGAGGCAAGAGGATCTTGAGTTCAAAGGCCAACCTAGTTGTGCAGTGAGACCCTGCCTCAAAATGAAGATAAAAATGTTATGTTGTAAGTTATATGTATCACATCACAATAAAAGCCTGCAGCCATAGCCCTGTGGCATCCAATTCCGTCAGATCTCGGAAGCTAAGCAGGGTCAGGCCTGGTTAGTACCTGGATGGGAGACGGCCTGGGAACACCAGGGGCTGTAGGCTTGGGAGAAGGACCCGGCAACCCACTCCCAAAAAACAATCAGCCATTGAAAACCCTATGAATAGCAGAGAAGCATTAACAATAGTGTTTCGCCTGTTGTACATAGGGTTTCTATGAGTCAGACACCAACTCGGTGGCACCTAACAACAACAACAATCACAATAAAAAAATGAACAGGGCCAGGCATGGTGTTGTATGCCTGTAATCCCACCGACTCAGGAGGCAGAGGCTGGAGGACTACAGGTTCAAGACCATATGCAGCCAGTGAAACTTAGTGAAACTGTCTCAAAATAAAAAGGGGGGTTTGGGGTACAGCTTGGTGGTACAGTGCTTATAAAATATGCATGAGGACTTGGGTTCATCTCCCCCCAGACAGTACTGCAAAAAAAATAAAGAAAAGAAAAGAAAGAAAAGAAAGAAAAAGAAAAAGGAAGAAAAAAGAATGAAAGAAAAAAGAAGAAATGGAAAAATAGTGCCTAGGAATACTACATAGCCATGAAAAGGAACAAGCACTTGATCCTTGACATGATGAGCAAGAGCAACCAGATCCAAGAGTAGATGCCCTGTGTGATCCAAGTTATGTTCAAAACCAAGTAAAATTCCCCTCTAGTGATAGAGAGTGGGGTAGTGGCCACCTGAGGGTCAGAAAGAGTGTACTAAGAGGCTGTGAGGAACCACCAGAGGTTGGGGATATACTGTGAACATCCTGGATCTGTCACCCTTATCAAGCTCCATTCCTGACATGGGTGAACTTGACCATGTCTGTGCTCGACTTCAACAAGTGCTGAGAAGAGGAGAGAGAGGCTGGAGGTGGAGTTCAGGGGTAGGGGCTGCCTCGCCCCTGTGCGGTGCTGCGTTCCATCCACAGCGCCTCAATCAGAGAGTGGGAGAGGGACAGGGAGAGAAAGAGAAGAAGAAGGATTGCTTGGGGAACAAGACGAGAGCCTTCCATAACCCTGCAGGTTCAGGGTTCTGTTTTCCCCTCAGACGCCATCGCCTGCCCCGCCCACCCCGGGACTGGTGATGGGCAGCAGGCAGGCATCAGCAGGGAAGCAAAGGCAGGAGAGTTGTGACCCGAGTTCCCTGGCTGGGGTCTTGGAAGTCACCTCCCGATGCTTCTCAGTCTCTGGGGAAAAGTTTCTCACGCTCCCCACGCCAGGGTCCCCAGCCCGGGTGGCTGGGGCAGAAAACTCTCAGGGATCCAGAACACTCAGGAGGTCAGTCACCCGAAAGCCTAAATGAGGAGCACCCTTCCCCCCCGCCAGACCCCAGGTGGAGAAACTTCCTGGGACTTTGGGCCCCTGAAGACCAATTAGAATTGCTATCAACACTCTTAACTCAGCCTCAGGCAAAAAGGAGAGTGGGCGCTTCCCCTTGGAAGCTCCTGGGCTGGATCCTGTGCTGATCAATGAATACGCATGGAATGAATGAATGAATGAAGGATGGATGGATGGATGGGCTTGTGGCTGCTTTTCCCTCAGCCTTTATTGTGCCCTTCCCGTTGCCCCGTGCACAAGGCCAGAGCCCCAGAGCCCACTCAGCCCTGCCTGCTCGAGGACACAGAGCCGCTCCAGCCCCCAAGATTGCTCAGAGCAACAGCAGAGGCAACGATGGGCAGCCAGAGCCAAGGGGGAGCCATGGGGAGAGCGGAAGGGCGCCCGCGCCAGGAAGCGAGAGAGGAAGTGGAACGCAGGGACGTTAGGCCATGGCGCGTGGCTTTCACCCAGCCACCAGGAAGGAAGTCAGGGCTGACCGCCCCGGAGAGCGCACAGCAGCCCCAGGCTGCCTCTGCTTCTGGAACCTTCCCCACTTCTGCCCCGATTTGCTTTGTGTAATTCCCGAGAGGGGGCGCCCTCCAGAGGGCGGCAGCCCAGGCCTCCTGGGGCGTGGGTAGCTGTTCAAAAGTTCAGAGCAACGTGATTTTCCGAGTAGTGGGTGCCTAAGTGGGAACAGCCTGCAGCTGTAGCCCTGTGGCATCCGATCCCGTCAGATCTCGGAAGCTAAGCAGGGTCGGGCCTGGTTAGTCCTCGGATGGGAGACCGCCTGGGAACACCAGAAGCTGTAGGCTGGGAGAAGGACCTGGCAACCCCCTCCCAAAAATCAACCCGCCATTGAAAACCCTATGAACAGCAGAGAAGCACTGACAATAGTGTTTCCCCTGTTGTACAGAGGGTCGCTATGAGTCGGATACCGACTTGACGGCACCTAACAACAACAACAACAACAAGTGGGAACAGCCTGAAGCCATAGCCCTGTGGCATCTGATCCCGTCAGATCTCGGAAGCTAAGCAGGGTCGGGCCTGGTTAGTCCTCAGATGGGAGACCACCAGGGAACACCAGGTGCTGTAGGCTTGGGATAAGGACCCGGCAACCCACTCCCAAAAATCAATCCACCATTGAAATCCCTATGAACAGCAGAGAAGCACTGACAATAGTGTTTTGCCTGTTGTACGCAGGGTTGCTATGAGTCGGATACTGACTCGACGGCACCTAACAACAATAACAAGGGGAAACAGGCTGTGTTTGGGCGGGAGGGGCATCGATGGGTTTCTGCCCCAGCTGACATCTGGAGTCCAATCCACTTGAATTTGGATCTGCTCTGCCACATGTAGGTCTGGTGACGTCATCCCTTTGAGCCTCAGTTTCCTCTTCTTTCCTGGGAAATGACCATCACCGTGTCACTCAATAGCTTGGGGGCTGGGATTTAGCTCAGTTGGTACAGCGCCGCTCTGCAGTCTCTGAGGTCCCGGGTTCGATTCCCAGCACTGCAAAAACGGGAGAAGGACGTGGCAATCCACTCTTGAGGCAATCCCGACACAATCTGCCATTGCAAACCCTATGAGGGTGGCTATGAGTTGGACCTGGCTCAAAGGCGCCTAACAAGAACAATAGTTTTGCACAGGTATTCAATGAGATAATTGAGCAAAATGCCTGGCACTCAGTAGGTGCAGAATGACTGCTGTTCTGTTCCAGGCCGAACGCTCCTGATGTATCCTAGACACTATGTCCTTACCCACGTCCAAACACTTTGCACCTGGTGGGTGGGGGTGGGGGTCGGTGGTACAGCATCTGCCTAGCAAAGGTGAGGCCCTGGCTTCCAGCCCCAGCCCCATCTAAAGAAACAGGAACAAAAAAGGGCTGTAACTTCTGCCTCATTTGTTCTTGCCACAGCACCCACACCTAGCAAACTCCTACACATCCCTCTCAGCCCTACGTACAAGATATCCTCCCCCCCACCCCCAGTTCAAGCCCTGACGTAGGAAACTGGGAGCATCCACTGGCCCCTGGTTGGGTCTGGAACCACTGTGACCCGATGCGAGTTTCCGGAGGGCGGAAATTCCGCCCCACACTTGATAGGTCAATGAATGAATAAGCGAATGAATGGTCCTTAGGTAGGAGCGGCCCAAAGCGGAGACCTAAGAGTTGGCCAACCCCTCGGGTACCCCGGACCCTCAGTTCTGCGCGACCTCCACGGGCCCAGAGGGGGACGGGGAAAGTAGGGGAGGAGGTGCTTCCGGGAGGGGTCTCCGGTGCTTCCGGTGCGGCCCCTTTAAGGGGCGGGGGCTCGGCGCATCAGGGCGGCGCGAAGATGGCGGCGGCCCAGACGCCGAACTCGCTGCTGCTGGTGGTGGGCGGCGAGTGCATGAGCGCGGGGCTGCTGGCCTTCGTCCTGGAGGAGCTCGAGCGAGGTCGGCGGGCGCGGGGCGCGGGGCGCGGGGCGGCGGGAGGCGGGGCCCGGGGGCCGCGGGCGCCCGCGGAGGGAGCGGCGCCCGGGCTGCCCCGCCCCCGCCCGCGGTGCCGAGGACCCGGATGTGGGAGCCGCGCGGTCGGGCGCCGGCTCGGGGCAGGGGCTCGGGGCAGGGGACGCAGCGGCGCCGATCGCGCGGCCGGCGAGGCCCGGCCTCCGCCCCAGCCCCGGGCCCCGTTTTCTCCCGCCGGCTGGGGCGTGGGCGGGGGCGGCCGGGGAGGAAGCGGGGCGTGAGTCACAGCTGCACCTGCCGGGCTCGCCCGGGGCCGCCTGGCACGGCTGGGACCCGATGGGCGCGCCCGGAGGCCTCCCTGGGAGGCCGGCAGCGGGTGCGATCTCGGGTCGTTTGTGTCGCGCCTGTGAACGGATCTGTGTTGTTCTGTGTCGGGGGGGGGGGTGTCTGACTCACAGCCGCCCTGCGTGCAACGGAACGACACACTCCCCGACACCGTGCCACGCCCACGATCTTTTTTATGTTGAGCCCAGTGTTGCAGCCATTGTGTTTCTTCTCGTTTCGAGTCGTGCCACATTAGCACGTGGAAGTCCGGGGGGCTTTACTCCATTCCCATCATGAAGGTGGATTCTACTTTGAGGGGGCAACTCTTCCCCAGTCGTTTCTTGAATGCCCCCCAGCCTGGTGGGCTCATTTTCCAGCACTGTATTTGACAGTGCTTTTCTGCTATTCATAGGGTTTTTAGTGGCTGATTGTTTCAGGAGTGAGCTGCCAGGTCCTTCTCCCTAGCCTGTTTTAGTCTGGAAGGTCAGCTGGAACCTGTCCACCATGGGTGGCCATGCTGCTGTCTGATACTGGTGGCATAGCTTTCAGCATCACAGTGACACACAAGACCCCCCCCCACCATGACAAGGTAATAGACACGTGCAGAAAAAGAATTTATATGACATAGAACTTCTAGTAGAGATTATAGATTGAATTCTTCTCCTACTTATTTTTTTGTGGTACGAGGGAGCTGAACCCAGGACTTTGCACATACTTCAGAAGTGCTCTACCACTGATTGCACCCCACTCCATTTTTTACTCTCTTGAGACAGGGTCTAGCTAAGTTACACAGGCTGCTTATGGCCTCGAATTCACGATCCTCCTGCTTCTGCCTCTGAAGTCCCCGGGATTACAGGTGTGAGCCCCTGTGCTCGGCTTAGATTGAATTTATTAAAGGTAGAGAGTATAGATATAGATATCAAAGACAGTGCCCATTCGAGCTCTAAAAGTGGGCAGTAGTATAGAGTTACTGCGCCCTGAGCTGAGGCCACGTGTGTCTTTTATCGTTTGAAACTGAGGGAAGGAAAGAGAACTCCTGGGGTCTGTGCCTGAAATGGGCTCATGGCTTCCCCAGTGCCTTCTGAGGAACGGGTCCAGAAGCCAACCTTTCAAAAAGTGCGCGATCCGGGTGGCTGTGGTCTTGCTCAGGGCCCAGGCTCTGTTTAACAAGGTCCTTTTCTCTCGCGGGAGGTGGGATGCGTTTCCCATAGCCGTTTTCATCCTTCCCAGATGAGCAGAGAAGCGAGGCGTGATCTTCATTCTGCTATTTGTAAGGGAGGGCGGGATCCCCGGACCAAAGCCTTTGTCCCACAGAAGGCTCCCACGGGTGCTCAGGTTCCAGGTGGCTGCAGAGGCCTCATAAGCTCCTCTCTTCCTGCCTAGTGCCCTTTGTCATTAGGGGACCCGTGGGCCCGGTGCACGCGTGGATCGGGAGAGCGTTCACCCCCCCCCCATCTGATAAATGGCGTTCCGTGGCCTGGAAGGTGGGGCAGCAAGCGTTCACGTGCTTGCAGAATGTCCCCTGGCCACCTGCTGTGGGCCAGGCTTGATTGACAGACAGGTCTGGAGGCAGGAGGGCTTGGATCCAAAGTAAACGAGGAGATGGAGCAGGTTTTCAGCTGGCACAGGAAGGAGGCAAAGCTCGGAGGAGTCATTGCTAGCATTTGCAGGGTGTGGACCCAGGGAGGGGCCTCGGGCAGTAGGAACAGGTGGAGAGAGAGGCAGGGGAAAGGGCGTGTAGGTTCTGGGGACAGCTGGGGAAGAGGCCAGAGTGGAACAGGCAGCGTGGCCGAGCAGCAAGGAGGCGGAGGTGGGGGCCTCGTCGCGGCGTCCCGAACCTTTGTAAAGTGCTGCCGTGTGCGCTGGGGCCTCTGACCCGGCTGCCACCGGGTGTGGAGGCCCCAGGGGGAGCCAGGGAGAATGCAGGTCCTGGAGTCCGCACTGGGGTGGCCCCCAGCTGCCAGGTGCGAGGCACTGGAATCATCCGGAGCTGGGGGCCAGGCTGACCGCCAGCCTCCATGCCCGCCCTGGCAGGTGTCCGGTCCTGGGATGTAGACCCTGCGGTGTGCAACCTGGATGAAGAGCTCAAGAACTTCGTGTCCCGGCACTCGGCCACCTTCTCCAGCATCGTGAAAGGTGAGGCCAGGGGACAGAGGGCGCCAAGCACGGGGGGTGGGGCACCGGGGGACCCCAGCCGTGCCCGTCCTCCCTGGTAATAAAGCCCTCAGCCTTCCCAGCCCCCAGGCAGGAGCTGCTGGCTTTGCCCGTGGGAGCGTGGTGTGGAGGCGGAGGCTGCCAAGGAAGGGCGTTGGGGCAAGAGAAACAGCTGGGGAGCGGACGGGCCAGGGAAAACCCTGCAAAGGCCCTGGGGCAGGCGCACGTGCGCATGGGGAGCCCAGGAGCCTGGGGTGGGGCCCCTTGCAGACGTTGGGAGTCTGCTCGCAGGTGGGAGTGCAGGTGGGAGTGCGCACAGGGAGCGATCACGTGGGCGCACACAGGTGGGGACTAGGGGTGAGGTCGAGGAGGGCCCTCTAGGCGCGAGGCTCCCTGCGGGTGCTGGGTGATGGGTGACCCAGGGCGGACAGGCAGCCACGGGGCGGGGCGTGGGGCTGCAGCTCCTTCGCCCTGGTGGGCCGGCTGAGTCACCTCCTGGCTGCTGCAGGAGGGGGAGGAAGTGTCTGTCCGGCAGCTCATTGTCCCAGCTGCGCCTGGTGGCTTCCTGAGCCCTTGTGGGGCGGGAAATCCTGTCTGCTCTGTGTGACCGCTGCGGCCACTTCCCCTCTCTGCCTTGGTTTCCCCCCTGAATGGGGCAGTCTTGGTTGGTGCCAAGGATCGAGGTTTCTCTGCCCTCCAGGCCCGGTGCTTGATGTGTGGTGTGTGGTGTGTGGCGCACGTCTGAGCTCTGGAGAGCAGTTCCGAGCAGTTCCGAGCCAGGAGGCCTGGAGCCACTCTGGGCGACGAGGCCCCGCCCCTCGCTGGCCCCGCCCCCGAGGGTCCCGCCCCTCGCACTGGGCCCCGAGCTGCCTCTGGTCTTGGCCTGTGTGGAACCCACAGGCGGGCCCTTGGTGGCCGTCCCTGACTCAGGCTCCTTGTCTGTAGAGTGGAGGTAACCCTGGCGTCCCCTCCAGGGCTGCAGGTGTAGCTCAGGCCCAGCAAGCCATGGGGCACCCTTGTTACCGCCATTTCCGGTGTGGCGTGTCCCAGGTGAAGTCTGGGTTCTGTCCTGCCCTGCCGCCCTGCCCTGTGCGCGTGTGGCCCCTGGGCGGGTCCCCTTGGCACTTGTGTCCGAGGGTCATACAGGGTGGCAGGATCTGACACTGGGACAGCCTGAGCCTGAGCAGGTGGCCCGACCCAATTGCCCCACAGGCCAGCGGAGCCTGCACTACCGCGGGGAGACCCTGGAGACGCTGGTGCTCCTGAACCCGTCAGACAAGTCCCTGTGTGTCGAGGTAGGGAGCGCTGCTGGCACCGGGCCCTCCCTGGCCTCGCTCTGTGTGCCCTCTAGGCCGCCTGAAACCCCCTCTTCCATACTCCCGCACCCCTTCCCCGTGGTTCCCCCCCACACACTTCTTCCTTCCTCTTGGATGGGCAGAGAAGGCTGCAGTTAGGAGGAAGGGGTGGGGCAGCTTCCCTGGCTCTGGGTACAGCGAAGTCTGGGAGCGGGAGGGCAGGACCTGCGTGGAGCGCGTGGGGAGTTCCTCTGCTTAGCGCAGTGGCTGACCGAATCAGCTCAGTAATTCTCCTGGCTCGTGGTCATCTGCGCCTTTCTCCTAATTATACGCCAGAAATGTGAACAGGATGGAGCCCGGGGGCACTCTGCTAGAGACCCGCTTACCACTCGATTCCTTTGATCAGAAATGTTCCCGTTTGAGCCTGGAGTGGTGGCCACACGTGTGATCCCAGCTCTTGGGAGGTGGAGGTGGAGGCAGAGGACCATGAGTTCCCGGCCAGCCAGGGCTACATAGGGAGACCCTGGCTCAAAAAAAAAGAAAAAAGAAAAAGGAAACAAAAAGGCCCTTTTGCTTCCTTGAGGGGCTCTCGGGCTGGAGGAGACAGGGCCGCCACATATAGCCGAGCTCTGTGATATCAGGTGAGGGAGGGCTTGGAGAGAGCCCAGGAAGGGCAGTGAGGGCCTCCAGGAGGCGGCGTGTGGAGCCTAGCTCTGTAGCCTGGGCAGCAGGTCCAGGCCCCGCAGAACCCCCAAGGCCACCCTCCCAGCTACTCTGCGGCCTCTAGTCCGGCCATGGGGCGGGGATGTGAGAGTGGTTCTGTGTGGATCAGGGCAGGGGGCAGCCCACGGCACTGCATAGAACGGACTGTTTCTGCCCTCCCAGCTCCGGAACCTTCTGCTGGACCCTGCCCCGCACAAGCTGCTGGTGCTGGCCGGGCCCTGCTTGGAGGAGACGGGGGAGCTGCTGCTCCAGACGGGGGGCTTCTCACCCCACCACTTCCTCCAGGTCCTGGGGGATAAGGAGGTAAGCTGCACCTCCCAACCCCAGCCCTGAATCGTGGTTCCTCCCCCTAGGGCTGTGGGGCCCCAGCTCGCAAGGAGAAAATGGGGTCCTTTCTAGAGCCCTCAGACTGGGTGGGGCAAATAGCCAAAAGCCCGGTACCCCCCCATTCCCATTTTCCCATTGTAAGGATGGTGGGAAAGGGTGCGGTGTGTGTGTATACACGTGTGTGCGCGGGTGCGCTCCAGGAAGTGAGAGCAGCAAGTGCAAAGGCCCTGGGGCAGAGAGGGCAAAAAGAGGCGAGAAGTGAGACCCGTCTGTGGGCCCGGTGCCCCAGGGAGGGCGGGTTGTCTTTGAGTGGTGAGGAGCAGGTGAAGCGTCCACCCGGGCTGGAGGCAGGTGGGGTATGCTCTGTGCGTCCCGAATGGGTGGCGCCCGGCTCCAGACGGCCCTTGCCTCGCGCCTGCAGGTCCAGGAGGCCCTGGCCACTGCGCCGCCCACCACCACGCTGCCCACGCTCACCATCAGCTGCCCGACCTTCGGATCCTGGGCCCAGCTGGCCCGGAACGCGCGGGGCCTGCGGCTCTGGCTGAACCCGCCCGCGCGCCTGCCGGCCTCCGAGGGCCTGCGCGAGTTCCTGGGGAACGTGGCCGAGTCCCTGGAGCCGCCATCTCCCTTCGACCTGCTGGAGCCCCCGTCCTCGGGCGGCTTCCTGCGGTTGCCGCAGCCCTGCTGCTACATCTTCCCCGGGGGGCTCGGCGACGCCGCGCTCTTCGCCGTCAACGGCTTCACGGTGCTGGTGAACGGTGGCTCGAACCCCAAGGCCACCTTCTGGAAGCTCGTGCGCCACCTGGACCGCGTGGACGCCGTGCTGGTGACGCACGCGGGTGCTGACAGCCTGCCGGGCCTCAACAGCCTGCTGCGGCGCAAGCTGGCCGAGCGGCATGAGGCGGCGGCGGCCGGGGACGCGCGCGGGGATGCCCTGCCGCGCCTCGTGTCGCCGGCGCTGGGTGTCGTCTTCCTGAACGCGCCGCGCGAGGGCGCCCTGCGCGTGCTGCGCGGCGGCGACGAGGCGGAGCTGGCGCAGCGGCTGCTGGCACGCCTGGGCATCCGGCCGCTGCCGCTCAGCCCCGCGCCGCCCGCCGCGCCCACGCTGCTCTTCCGCAAGCTGGGCGTGGGCCGCTTGGAGCTGCACGTGCTGCCCGCGGCCGCCGCCGCCGCCTCGCTGCTCGTGTGGCACCCGGCCGACCCTGGCGACAAGGTGGTGCGCGCTCTCTTCCCGGGCCGCACGCCGCCCTCGCGCCTGCTGGACGGCCTGGGCCGCCTGCAGCACCTGCGCTTCCTGCGCGAGCCCGTGGTCACTGCGCGCGACGGCGATGCGCCGCGCCGGGCGGGCAGCCAGGAGAGCGTGGGCTCCCGCGATGGTGCCAAGCCCGGCCCTGAGCGCGCGGCCAAGCGGGAGCCCCGGGCGACCACCTCCGCCGCTGCCGCCCGGCCCCAACCTCGCGATGCTCCTGGCTCAAAGAAGGTGGCCGCCAAGGCTACCAAGGCCCGCCGGGTCCCCGGCGCTGCGCAGCCCCTGCAGGGCCGGCAGAGTGCCCCTGCCGCGCCCGCACCCCAGAGCCCCGAGAGCCTCGCGGGGACCACCCTGGAGCTTCCGCTGGCCACCAGCCCCCCGCGCCCGCCCTCACCCACGCCTTCACCTAGCCCGCCTTGCGGCCCTGAGCCTGAGCCTGAGCCTGCGCCTGACGCCTCGCCCTCGGCTGCCACACCGTCGCTGCCCGCCGAGCTGGGCTCCCCGCACTCCACTGAGGTGGACGAGTCCCTGTCCACGTCATTCGAGCAGGTGCTGCCGCCCTCTCGCCGCGCTGCGTCCCCGCATGATGTGGACCTGTGCCTGGTGTCGCCCTGTGAGTTTGAGCACCTCAAGGCTGTGCTCTCGGCGCCCGCGCCCTCGTCCCCTGGCAGCTCCGACGACAGCGCCCGCTCTCAGGAGCGCGCCAGGCCCCCCGCAGAGACGCCACCCACGTCGGTCAGTGAGTCCCTGCCTACCCTGTCGGACTCAGACCCCCCGCTTGGTGCGCCTGGCGCTGCGGACTCAGACGAAGACACGGAAGGCCTGGGGCTCTGCCAACGCGATCCGCCGCCCGAGCCCCTCCACGTGCCCCCGCCGCCGCCCGACCCCCCCAGCATCTGCATGGTGGACCCGGAGATGCTGCCCCCCAAGTCAGCCCGGCAGCCAGACAACCCCGGCCGCCCCCGGAAAGCCCCGGCCCGGTCCAGCTCTGCCGCCACCACTCCCAAGGCCCCGCCCGCAGCTGCCGCCAGAGCCAGTGGGGACCGCGGCAGCCGGCTTCTCGGTGCTCGGAGCGAAGGCCGTCCCGCCCTGTCCAGAAAACCCTCTGTCCCCAAGCCAGGCACGCGAGCCACGGCCGGTGAGTACTGTGGCGGCCGCCTGGGCCCCACTGCTGTGTGACAGCTCGGTCTCGCCGTTGAGGCACTCACACGGGACCTAGAGGGGAAGCGGAGGCTACAGGTCCGGTCCGTGCCTTTTTTGAGTTGTGATGAGTGCTTTAAGCAGCGCTGTCAGTTTCATATGGCTGCCCCTCCACAGTGCCGCTCCCACCGCCCTGGAGCCGGCCACCTGGGGCAAAACACCAGGGAAAAGGGGGTCTCCCTGGGGAGCATGCGCGGACTTTTGGCCATGACCGCCTAAACGGCACGTGTGACACCCGTGCGCATGCATGTTCCTTGTGTCAGTGGTGCTGAGTTATCTAGAGATAACTGAAAATTCTGGAGGATGTGCGCAGGTTTTGAGCAGGTACCGTGCCACTGCATGGCAGGGACTTGAGCCTGGGTGACTTGGGGGCCCGAGGGTGCCCTGGATCCTCTAGGGGGCCTGGGGCCTGCTGTGGTATATTTTATGGAACCCGTTTGTGGTTCAAGGACTAGTGAGGTGCACTGGGCGTAGCCTCACTCATGCCTAGGATATGTCACAGCCGAAGAACACAAAGCAAAATAGCAAAGCAAAGAGGTGCACGGGCTGAAGTCCTGGGAAAACCAGGCAGAGCTTCCAGAGTCCTCACCCAGGGGAGTACCAGACCCCAAGCTCAACCCCCCAGTACCCAGCAGCAACCGCACCCATGGAACCTCATTAAGACCGGGGAAGCCTGGGGCAGCCCCACGTGGATAGGTCTGCATGGCACAGACAGGATTCCAGGTGCCCCAGAAACAGGGGAAGCCTGCTGGGAATGTTGCTGCACCCCTATAATCGTAGCATTCCCGCCGCTGAGGCAGGAAGATCTCAGGGTCAAACAGGGCAGGTACAGTGAGCACCTCTTGCTGTCTGCGTTTCGTTGTTGCTGCTACTGCTGTTTGTTGGGCTGGAGATGGAACCCAGACCATATGCCCAGCCTGTAGCCTTTCCCATGGCTGGGGAGGTGACTCTCTCTGGATGAGAGGGCTGCCCCCGCAGCTCAGTGTCTCCGTCCGCTTGGCTTCCCTGTCCTCCCTGCTTCAAACATGGGTGAAATACACATCAACTTTCCCAACCGGGTGGTCTCCAAATGCCCAGTCCTCTTGCCCTCCATAGGGTTCTCTTGGGCAACCAGCACCTCCCTTTTCCAGACTGTAAGTGCGAAACAGACCTGGTGCACACCACGCTCAGTGCCCCTGAGCTCTCCTCTCTGCTTTGATCTCTGAATGTGGTGACTCTAGGGCCCTCTCAAAGGGGGACGGAGCAGCATTTTCTGTCACTCACTTCTTCCCCTTTGCATGATGTCTTCCAAGTTCAGTTATTTTTCTTCATTTTTTTAAGTTAATTGCGGTACTAGAGGGCTTAACCCGGGGCTTCGCTCGTACTCTGCAGGTGCTCTACCACAAAGCTGCAGCCCGGCCCAGGTTTTACGTTTTTATCTTGAGTTAGTCTTGCTAAGTTACTCAGGCTGCCCCTGGCCTCAAACCTGCGATCCTCCTGCCTCAGCCTCCTGAGCTGCTGGGATCACAGGCCCTGCTTCCTTCCTTTTTAAGGCTGAATCATAGTCTCATCTGGACGACCACATTGTTTCTCCATTCATTCACTGATGGGTGCGTGGGTGGCATCCATGTGGTCACTGCTGTGAAGGCAGAAGGACAGAACTCCTCAAGGCCCAGCTTTGACCCTTTAAGGTAGGGCCCGGAAGTTGCTGGGTGTTATTGTGATTGGGTTATTGCATGTGGTAATGCTGGTGTTCTGGAGAGCTGCCATATTGCTTCCCGTGGCAGCCGCACTGTTTCACACTCCAGCCAGCAGGGTGCCAGGTTCCAGGTCCTCCAGGCCCCCGCGCTTGTGACTGCTTGGTTTTGAGCGAAGCTGCCCCAGATGGTGTGAGGTGGGCTGCATCTCCTTGTGGCATTGATTGGCATTTCCCTGACCAGTAGTGCTATCGCGCTGCTTGGCGTATATTTTTAACCGTGTCTAGACTTTGTTGGAAATGTCTGTGGAGGGTCTTTGCTTGCTTTTAAATTGCCTTTCCTGTTGAATTTTAGGACATTTCAAAATATATTTTCGATGTGAATCCCTTATGAAATTGGCAAGTTTCCCCCACTCTGTGGGTGGCCTTTCCACTCTATCTAAAGTGTCCTTTGATGCACAAGAGGATTTTGAGTTTCTGTGGAGCCTGTGAGGTCTCTGTTTCCTTCTGTTGCCGATGCCTTTGGCATCACATCCAAGAAATCATGGCCAGAGTGAAGCTTTTGCAAGTGTCTCCCTCCGAGGTGTGCATGGCTGCTGTTGGTTTTGCGGGGGAGCGAGCCCTCCACCTCGTGTGTGCTGGGTACATGCTTCACCACTAAGCAGTGGCGCCAGAACTCCGCCAGGATTTTCCACCTTTCGCTTTTACATGGACTTCTCTGATCCACGTGGAGGCCATTTTATCTGTAGTATGAGGTAGAGGCCGGCTTCATTCTTTTGCACATAGAGACCAGTTGTCCCGGCATCATTTTTTGAAGGGACTGTCCTTCCCTCACCGAGCTTGTTCATTCATTTATTTGCTCATTCATTCATTCATTCTGCGATACTGTGCGGTGGAACCGAGGGCCTCACACATGCGTGGCAAGTGCTCTACTACCAAGCTCCAGCCCTAGCCTGAGCGGGTTGTGTGAGTTTGTTGTTGCTGCTGTCCTGAGGATCCTTCTGTTGCTTCGAGAGTTTGTTTTGTTCCTCTGCAGTACTTAAGGGCTGAACCCAGGGCCTCGCGCATACTTGCAAGTGCCCCACTGCTGAGCTGCACCCCCAGCTTCTTTTTTGTGTTGAGACAGCATCTTGCCAAGTGGTGCAGGCTGCCTCAAGCCTCAAGCTCTCCATCCGGCTTCTGCCGCCCAAGTCACTGGGGTCACAGGAGTATGACCCAGAAGCCGGATTGCTCTTGGCTTTTGTCATTTCGACTATGCCGTGGCTTCACGTGGGTCTTGGGGAGTCCATCCTGCGGGATCATGTGGATACTGTAGTCCCAGCTCTGCTCCTCCTCACCACATCTGAGGGGCCCAGGGGCCCAGGGGCACATGTGGCCAGGGGCTCCGGAGCTGGTCAGGAGGTCGAGCGTGGTCTGGGAGGGCTGGGGGAAAGACGCTGACAGTGACAATACAGTCTGCCCTCCATGCAGGGGCCACTGGCTTCAGGAACCCTTGTGGATACTGAAATCCAGATCCTCAGGTGACCCTAAGTGGAACAGAACCAGGGTGTGGTGGCCACGCCTGTGATCCCTGCGCTCTGGAGGCTGAAACAGGAGGATGGCGAGCTCCAGGCCAGCGTGGGCCTCCCAGAAGACCCTGTTTCAGCTCCACGAGATCTCGGTTCCAGGTGGAGGCGAAGCCAGATGCGGTGGCCACTTAGGAGGCTGGGGCAGGAGGATGGCGAGTTCCAGGGCAGCCTGGGCCTCGTGAGACCCCGTCTCAGAAAAGAAGAAAATAATACTTGCTTGGAATGCGCACTGCACCTCCGAGCCCCTGGCGGTTGCTCGCTACGGCGCTGTTGCGTTGTGAGCCTGTTTCTCGGGAGGCCGACAGGAAGGGTGTGCGCATGCTCAGCACGGACGCAGTTGGTGTTCACATGTTTCTGGCGCACAGCTGGCTGACTTACGGATGTGGAGGCTGCAGGGCCCAGGCCGGCTGGGTGAACAGTGACAGCAAATGCTCACTGAGCACTTGCCCAGGGCCTGACCCCTTCCCAGTGCCCAGCTGGTCCCTGCCCTGTAGGTGCTCTGGGCTTCTGTCCTTCCTGGCCAACCTCGCCTCCCGGCCTCCCTGCTCTGCTGTCTTTATGGCCCAGCTCAGCGGCCACATCTTGTCTGTCTTGTGCAGATCCCAGTGGCAACACCTGATGGACCCCACGATTTGCGTGGGAGTCACGGTCCCAGCCCCCAGCAGGGAGAAGGGTGTTACTCAGGGTCTGTCAGGGAGTCAGACCCTGGGAGGCTGTGGTCACCTGAATCCCTGCCTGCCAGCCTCAGGCCTCTTCCCCAGGCACCCATCTCCAGCTCTCAGGGATTCCTGCTCCCAAAAGTCTCCGTCAGCTTTCCAGTACTGTAACAAAATGCCCAAGGCTGGGGATCCTATAAGGAAATAAGGTTTATATAGCAGTTTGATGGGTCATGGGTGGATGGCGTGTTGTGGTGGGAGAATGTGGATAAAGACCAGGTGAGGACTCCGTATGCCAGAGGTGGAGGAGGGGCTTTGCTCGCCCTTTCATGATAAGTCCATGTGGCAAGAACCAGCTGGGGTCCCATCTGAGGTCACACCCCCAGTGGCCTGACAGCTTCCCTCCAGGTGCCGCCTCTTAAGGGGCCTGCCACATCTCACATTGCCAAGCTGGAGACCAGGCCAAAAAATGTGCACTTTGGGGGGCAAATCACATCCCTTGACCTTCAGCTGCTGTCCCAGGGCCAGCCCATCCTGAGGTGGCCAGGCTGAGGTCGTTTCCAACCCTGCAAGCTGCACAGTCTGTGCCAGTGGCTCTGCTGCACAGTCCCAGCTCAAAAGTAGGGCGGTGCATAACCCAGTGGGCATGCCAATAAAACTTTATTCATAAGAGCTGGTGGGGGCCAGGGGTGGTCCCTACTCTACCCTCTTCTCCCTGTCCGCCGTCCTGCTTCTGTTTGTGCTCCAGCCTCTGCCCCTGTCCTGACATCCCCCTCCTGCTTCTCTGCGGTGACTGTGGCGTCCATGGCGATCTCTTCTGGAGGCGCCATTCAGGATGCCCACCGTCACAATTAGTCACAAGTAACCGTGCCACTTACAACAGCCTGCACTGAGTCTGCAAGAGTCCTGGTCGCCCCAGGGCCCACATCTGTCAGGGCCACATATGTGATACTGAGACATTGAGCAGGCCGGGCAAGTGTCAGGCTTCCTGTGCCCGAGACCAGCCGAGTCCTTTCAGTCCCTTGATTCTTGGTTCACTTGTCCCGGGCTGGTGGTCTTGTCCCCTGTGACACTGAGGGCAGGGCTGAGGATGAGACCCTGGGGGTAGCCGTCCTGTGTCCGTCCAGGTGGCTCAATCCGGGTCCCCTCTCAGGTCTGTCCCTCTCCTACTGCTCTGGCTCCTGGTCCCCTTGGGCTTCTTGTGCTTAGGATGTATTTTGCAGGTGCTCGGCCTCAGGGCTGCTCGCCCAGCCCATGTTCTATTCTGTATCTTGAGATGGGGTCTCGTGAAGTGGTGCAGGCGTGGCCGCCGCCCCTACTCTGGGGACGGGGTCTCTGTGGCTCTCGGGTGCCCCTGCGTCCCGAGGGCAGGGCCAGGCCTTGGGAGGTCACCCTCAAGGCACCCGCCAGCCCCGGGATCCTGGGCTCGGCCACCCCCGGCTGGACCCCGGCGCCCCCGGCCAGGCGCCCTCCAGCTGCTGGCGCCGCCGTGGGCCTTGGCGGCGTCCCCGTCCCCCCCGGGCCCGACCTGTCCTGTCACCCGCAGGGTCCGCCAGCGCCCGGCCCGCCACGTCGTCGCCCGCGCCCGTCTACCTGGACCTGGTCTACCTGCCGAGCGGCGGCGCGCGCCCCGTGGACGAGGACTTCTTCCTGCGCGTGCGCGCGCTCTGCTACGTCATCAGCGGCCAGACGCAGCGGCGCGAGGAGGGCATGCGCGCGCTGCTCGACGCGCTGCTGGCCGGCAAGCGGCGCTGGGACTGCGACCTGCAGGTGCGCCGGGGCCGCGCGAGCCTCCAGCCCCTCGGGGGAGGCTCGGGGCAAGGGCTGGCGAGCAGGGCACGGCGCGGCCCCCGGGATCCCGGGGCTCCGCTTGGGTCTCGCGAGACCCTGTCTCAACCTCGCGAGGTCTGGTCTCCACGTCGGGGGCGGAGCCAGGCGCCATGGCCGCGCCTGGGATCCCAGCTCTCGGGAGGCTGAGGCCGGAGGATGGCGAGTCCCAGGCTGGCCTGGGCCTCGCGAGACCTTGTCTCAGCCTCGCGAGATCTCGTCTCCAGGTGGCCACGCCTGGGTCCTGCGCATGCGGGGCTGGAGAGGCTGGGGCTGAGACGAGAGGATGGGGGTGGAGCCAGGCTCGGTGGCCACGCCTGGGATCGCGGCACTCGGGAGGCTGAGGTGGGAGGATGGCGGGTCCCAGGCCAGGCTGCGCCTCGCGAGATCCCGCCTCAAAGAAAGACAGTCCGTGGGTGGCGTGGGAGGAGGAGGGCCATGAGGGCCTCTGCCGCAGCCGCAGGCGTCAGTGCGCAGGGGAGTCAGGACTGGGGGTCGGAGGCCGAGCCGGGAGGGCAGAGGCCCCTGGCCACCGTGGTCCGTGTGTCCCGCCCGCAGGTCACGCTCATCCCCACCTTCGACTCGGCGGCGATGCACCAGTGGTACGAGGAGACGCACACCCAGCACCGGGCGCTGGGCATCACGGTGCTGGGCAGCAACAGCGTGGTGTCCATGCCGGACGAGGCCTTCCCCGCCTGCAAGGTGGACTTCTAGCCCCCTCCCCGCACGGCCCGCCCGCACCGCCAATAAACCCGTGCGCTCTCCTCGCCTGGGGCCTCTGCTTTTCCACCCACCGCGCACTCCGCAGGCGCCCCGGGCCTCAGTGGGTAACTTTCTTTTTGTGATGGCGAAAAGCTGGCCTCTCCCTGGCATCCACAATGCAGATGGGGACGCCCAGGCCGGGGGAAGGAGGTGTCTCGGGCAGTGCCTGCTGGCCCCGTCTCCAGCCCAGGGCAGCCTGCAGGAGGCAGCAGCTGCGGCCGCCTCTGTGACAAAGAATGATTTGAGTCCCCGTCTCTGCTCCGAAGACAGAAAGCAGCAGGTTTGTGATCAAAGCCGATTCTGGGGCTGGCGGCTCTCCAGCAGGGCTGTAAAGAGGAGCCTAAGGCTGTAGGCGGCCGCTGTGGTGGAATCCCTGCTCCTTCCCAGCACTGCCTAAAGAAAGGAAAACTTTAAAAAGGGGAAGCACACCTGTGATCTCAGCGACTCAGGAGGCTGAGGCAGGAGGATTGCACATTTAAGGCCAGAGGCAGCCTCCGTAACTTAGCAAGACACTGATTCAAAATAAAAAATGAGCTGGGGGTGCAGCTCAGTGGTGGAGCACTTGCAACATCCGTGTAAGGCCCTGCTGAGTTCAGTTCCCTAATTCAGTTATGAGTTCAATTCCCTAATACTGTAAAAAAAAGCAAAACAGAAAAGATGTGGGCAGAGATTGGAGGGATGGGACCTGAAGCCAAGGGACGTTTGAAACAGGAAGGAGCCTGCAGAAGAGACCAGCCTGGCAGACTCCTTGACTGCCGGCTTCCAGAATTAAATTCCTGCTGATAGAAGACTTTTGTAGTTACTCCTGCAGGTCTAATACACCATCAGATTAACTAATACTAATTAATACACCATCAGATTAACATGCCATCGCGTCCTATGTCAGTTAGCCACCTGCTGTCTTCCACTGAGTTGGTGGCTTGTTTCTGTCCATTTTCTGTTGCTGTAACAAAGTACCCGAGGCTGGGTGCTTTATCAAGAAAAGGTGTGGGTCACAGGTCTGGAGGTCTGAGAGCCAGGTGCTGTCATTGGTGTCTGCTGAGGGTCTTCGGGTGGCAGCTCACAGCAAGAGCGTGTGGCAGAGAGGAAAGGGCCCTGATTAAACAGGAAACGAGAGCGCTGAGAGGAGACGCAGACTCACTTCTAACAACTCACTTGTTATTTCCTGAGACAGGGTCTCCCTAGGTAGCCCAGGCTGACCTGGAGCTCGCCATCCTCCTGCCTCAGCCTCCCAAGTTGCTCGGATGGATCCCAGGTATGGCCACCACACTTGGCTCCCCCGCTACCCAGAGATGAGATCTCACAAGGTTGAGACAGGGTCATGTGAGGCCCAGGCCAACTTGGAGCTCGCCATCCTCCTACCTTAGCCTCCCGAGGGCTGGGATGGCAGGCATGGTCGCTGCGTCCAGCTAACTACCCACTGTCTCGGTAACTAGTCCAATCCTTCGATACCTGATCCATACTTCCCAAACAAATACTACTCCTTGCAAGGGCACACCCCGTAAGCTACTCCATTTCACTAGGCCCAGCCTCCTCAAGGGCAAGCCACCCCCAGCTGCCATGCTGGGACCTCAGCTTCCAGACCCTGGGCACCACTGGGCCCCAGCTGGGTCACTGGCGGCTGGATCACGCAGTGCAGTTCCCCTCCGCCTGTGGGCAGCAAGTCCGTCTGGCCCTCTGGCCTGCAGAAACAGATGCCCCAGACTTGGCTTAGATGCCAGCCATTTGCTCACTGTTCTGAAGACGGGAAGTGCAAGTTCACACAGGCGTGGGGATCATGGCAGGGACCAGTCATGGGGCCACTAGGGCAGGCTGGTCTCCCGCCCTCTTCACGGGGGGATACGGGGCTCAGGTGCCCATAGGGCAGAGGGTCCAATGGACAGCACAGGCCACAAGCTATGAGGGCAGAGGGACCAACCACGCTGGTCCCACCTGGATGTCAGGCTCAGGGCGCACCTGGCCACACAGGTAACAAAGGGTCAGGGGCCGCAGGGCACCTGGTGACCCTGAATTGGCCTTCCACGGCTTCCTCAGTGTTTGTTTTAATGCCACTCCTCCATAATTCTCTCTTTAAATGAGATGGTAGCGTTTCCCATGGTAAGTGGTTTACACATGTACCTTTCCCTTTTGTTTGTGGGTGGTTTTGCTGTAAACATTTCATATTTACTATTTGCAAACCACAGTCTTTTAGTTTCACGCTGCTGGGGTGGAAGCCAGGGCTGCACGCGTGCCAGGCAAGCGGTTTACCCCTGAGCCACATCGCCAGCCCTTTATTTATGACAGGATTCGTAAATGCACAGCCATATTTATGTGCAGATTTCTCTTAGGAGTTCCAAAATCCCTGCAGAGGGACCCAAACATGAATACAACATGCCGTAAACTTCAGATTCCGACTACAGTGTGAACCACATTCTGAAGCTCTTTGTACAATAAAAGCACTTGAAAAGCTGGTAAAAGTGAGTGAAATCTTTGTGAACACATCAGCGGCCTGGCCAGAAAATGAAGAAAAATCAGGGGCCTGTGGTGGTGATGCCAGCCATTCAAGGGTCTGAGGCAGAAGAGTCGCCTGTTCCAGGCCAGCCTGGGCTACGTAGCGAAACCCTGTCTCAAAGTTAAAAGAAAGGGACCATGGATGCAGCTCCACGGTAAAGCACTTGCCTAACACACAAGGTCCTGGGCTCAACCCTCCTCCCCGCCCCTAACTGGACAGAAAAAGAAAGATCAGCCCAGGAGCTTTGGTGTGTTAGACAAGGTGGGGTCAAGTGGAAGGCAAGACCTCAGATGGTTCCTGCACAGCATAAAGATGGACAGGAATTATAAACCCTTTCTGGGCATGCACAGCATGGGAACTGAATGGAGCCTGGGGTATCTGGGAACCTGCTGGTAGATGGAGAAAGAGAAGTCCTCCTCCTGTGATTCAGAACCTCACATGAGTTTCCACCCGTAGGAACATGTTTGCTGGGTATCCGGAAGCCCTTTGCAGTGTGATAGTCAGCTTTGCGTTACTGTAACAAAGTACCCGAGACGATCAGCTTGTGAAGAGAAAAGGTTGGTTTTGGCTCCATGTTGAAGGTCAGTCTGTGACCCACTGGCCCTTTTGCCTTGGGCTTTGGTGAGTGGAGTGTCATGGTGGGAGCAGGAGGTGGAGGAGGCTGCTCACCTCAGTGGCCAGGAAGCAGGGAGAGAAAGGAAGAGATGGGCATTCCGGTATCCCCGCCAAGGACACGCCCCTGGTAAGCTCGCTTCTCTCACTGGGATCCACTTCTTAAACCTTCCACCCCCTCCCAATACACCACAAGCTGGAGACCAAGTCTTGAGCACATGAGGAAGCCTTTGGGGGACATTCCAGACCCAAGCTACAGCAAGCGGGCGTGGTTTGACGTGGTCCAGGTAATGGTGACACTGAGTGTCTACTGGGGGAGCTCCTGACCCCAGCCTCCACGAATTCCTGCAGGCACATCCCTGGACATAGGCGCCAGCATCAAAAACCCGGCCTGTCGTGGGTGGGTGGGAGGCAGAAGAAATGACCGCAAGCTGGGCGCGGTGTCGCCTACCAGTGATCCCAGCGTCCGGGAGGCCGGGGCAGGAGGACCCCGAGTTCCAAGCCGGCTTGAGCTACCTAGTGAGGCCCTGTCTCAAGAAACTGAAAACGAGCAAAATTCCCCTTAGAGGATGGTACTGAAATGACAGTGGCTGAAGGCTCAGTTCCTCTTGACCATCAGGGAAAGAAATTCTCAGGGAGGTTTTCATCAGACAGAAAGCTGATATGCAGGAGGAACCACTGATTAAAAAAAAAAAAGGAAATAATGCAGAGATACGAGAATCAATCACAATTACGAGGCCAGAGGCAACCTGCGTAACTTAGACCTTGACTCAAAAAGTAGGCCAGGGGTGCGGCCCAGTGGTCGGGTGCTTGCAAAAGTATGTGCGAAGCACTGAATTCATCCCCCAAGTAGCCCCCCGAAAAAGGGAAATTATGTGGGTGATTCTAAAACTCACCCTCATTAATTATTTTTTATTTTTTTTTGAAACTAGGTCTTGCTATGTTACCCAGGCATGGCTCCTGGGCTTAAGGGATCTTCCTGCCTCAGCCTCTGGAGTAACTGGGACTACAGGTGAGTGCCACCACACCCAACTTCCATTAATAATTATAATGTCCAGTATATAAGATGAAAGAAAAACCTAAAGACAACAATGCCAAATAGCAAGGGCTGAATGAAAGAGGATCTTAAAATTCTTGTGTTTATGGGGAGGGTAGTATATTACTTTGATGAGCAGAGGAAAAAATATTAACAATTCTACAACAAATACAAAAAGAAGTACTTTGTGAGTTCCACACTATTGCAGGAGTGAAAATGAGAATGGAAAAGTAATTCACAGGTCAATAGGGAAGATGGTAATAACAATGAAAATCCATAAAACTTGCTAGGAGTTGCAATAAATGTAAGTGGAAAAAAATTCCTCTGGGTAAAAGGCAAAAGATTGCTAGGGTGCTTTCCCCTCTCCTAGTTCTCAGGAATTAAAACCAGGGCCTCTCAAGAATACTGGGAAAATACTTTACCACGGGTTTTTGAGAGGGGTTCTCACCGTTTACCCTAGGCTGGCCTCGAACTCATGTTGATTCTCCTGCCTCTGCTTCTTGAGTGTTGGGACTATAGATATATGGTACCATGTCCAGTATAATTTTTTAAATTTTGATACCAAGTCTTGGTCAGTTATCCAGTCTGCCTCTGGTCTTAAACTTGTGATCCTCTTGCCTTGGCGTCCTGAATTGTGGGGATTACAGGTGTGCGCCACAGCACCTGACATGGTGCATTTTTATTTTTTTTTGGTACTGGAGGGTGAACCCAGGGCCTTGCACTTGCATGCTTTCCAAGTGCTGGACCACTGAGCTGCACCCCCAGCCCATTTTTTTTTTTACTTTTTGAGTCAGGGTCTTGCTAAGTTACACAGACTGCCTCTGGTCTCAAACTTGCGATCCTCCTGCTTCCCGAGCCACTGGGATAATAGGCGTGCGCCACCGCACCTGGCCTGACTTGGTGCAATTTTTTAAATTTAGTTTTATGCTATTTATAAGAAATATCTACACACAAAGCCCTAGATTTGATCCCCAACATGACAAAAATAAATAAATAAAATGAAAGGCTGTATATGATTTCAATGTGGCTAGTGAGATCTAACTAGCCTAGCCCTAAATTCATGAAAGAAAGAAAAAGAAAGAAAGAAAGGCAAGGAAAGAAGGAAGGAAACATCCAAACACAAAAATGCTGACAACTTGAAAATAAAGGACTAGAAAACAAACTTGCAAATACTAAAATATTACAAAGTTAGGGCTGGGGATGTAGCTTTGTGATAGAGCACTTGTCTGGCATGTGTGAGGCTCTGGGTTCAACTCCTAGCACTACAAAGAAAAAATAATTAAAGCTGATGTAGCCAAGTGTGTAAAGTTATCCCCATGGACTGAAGTGTTGTCAGGTGCCATTGAGTCAGGTTTGACTCATAGCAACCCTAAGTACAACAGAATGAAACACTCCTGGACACTATGCCAAGCCTGGCGCTGTGTCAGTGCTTCTCTGCTATTCCTAAGGTTGTCAGTGGCAGATTGTTTCAGGATTGTTTTGGGAGTGGGTTGCCAGGTCCTTCACCCTTATTTTGTAGTGCTGGGGAACGAGCTCAGGGCCTCAGAGAGTGCAGAGTGGCACTCTACTGAGCTAAAGCTCAACCCAATGGACTGAATTAGGTCTCCCCAAAATTCATATGTTGATACTCTAAAGCCCCAAATGCGCCTAATTGTAGGTAAGGCTTTTAGGAGGTAACTACAGCTAAATAAAATCACGACGGGAAGACCCTCACCTAATATGATTTGTGGCCTCTTATGAAAAGGCAGAGAGAAATGGTTCTGTCTGTCCACACACATCCACCAAGGAAAATGCCACGTGAGGACACCAGAGAGCAGACAGCCCTCACCACAACCCAGCCATGCTAGGACCATGGCCTTGGGCTTCCAGCCTCCAAAAGTATGAGCAAATAAGTGTATCTTGTTTAAGCCACAGAAGTTAGCACTTTGTTAGGGGAGTTGTGTTATTTTTCTTGTCTCCATAACAAGATACCCAATAGTGACAATGAATGTCAAGGTGAAAAGTGGGTTTCTTTGGCTCCTGGTTCAGAGGTGTTAGTCCACAGAGGCAGGGCAGGCACAGCAGCAGAGCAGAGCAGGCTGCAGGGGCTGTGGAGGAGCAACCTCACATCATGGCAGCAAGAAGCAGAGAACGACCGGAATCGGGGATCTGGGCAAAACACACTCCAAAGATCCTGCCCCTAGCGACCTGCTTCCTCCAGCACTGCCATCTCCCAATGTCCACAGCCCCCCAACAAGGTGCCACCACCCGGTGACTTAGTGTTTAAACACATGACCATTGGTGGACATACGAGATTCAAACCATGTCTTCAGCCAAACTGATTAATAATTACGTTGTGGGTGTATCACTAGAAATGAAGAATGTAAACTCAGAGCTTTTAATTCACCAGGAAGAAATAAAAGTTCCAACTTGTATGCACCCAATAACAGAGCTTCAAAATGTGTAAAGCCAGGAGAACGGATCACAAATTTATCTGTTTTTAACCTGTGAGTAGATTTTCAACATTGATGTATCCTTAAATCCTTACAAAAACTCCACTTTGTTCTTGGTATTTGTTTTTGTTTTTCTGAGATACGGTCTTTCTATATTGTCTACATGGTCCTCGAACTTCCAGTCCCGCTGTCTCAACCTCACAAGTAGTTGTATGTCAGTATTATTATTATTATTATTTTGGTGGCACTTAGAGGTTGAACCCAGGGCCTTGCACATATTTGAGCAAATGCTCTACCACTGGGCTGTACCCTCAGTCCATTTTTAATATTTTTATCTTGAATCAGTGTCTAAATAAGTTACACAGGCTTCCTCTGGCCTTGAACTCTCGATCCTCCAGCTTCAGCCTCCCCAGTTGCTGGGATCACAGGAGTGCGCTACCACACCCAGCTGTGTCTGCATTTTTAAGGTTTAGGGGCTGGGTCTAGGGTTTTCCATTCATATTTGGCGACTGTTACCCTGCCCTCCAGGTTTCTTATATTTGCTGTGTTCTCCTCAATCTGCCCCACATGATGCAATTTCCACCACCCAGAACACACAGGTCTTGAGACAGGAGAGGACAAGGTTGAGTCAGCCCTTCCTGGGGAAGGGACAACATCCTTTGCTCTCATTTCATTGGCCAGAGCCAGTCACATGGTCCTGACTTCCAGAGTCCGGAAATCCACTCCATGGGCCCTGGAAGGAGAATGGGAAACAGTGGGGGAGTCGCTGATGCCTACTGATAGCTTCCCCCAAACATCATTTGCATCCTGGGCAAGAGTAGCCCAGCTTTCTGTAAAGAACCGGATGGGGTGTGGAGGTTCATAGGGCGTCTGCTGAGACCACTGACCTCTGTTGTAGCTGAGCAGATGGATGGGCCGCGTTCTAATAACGCCTGTGGTACAGAGAGGCC
>VMDO01022607.1:0-33189 GCA_007922755.1 Pedetes capensis | reverse complement strand
AGCTAAGCAGGGTCAGGCCTGGTTAGTACCTGGATGGGAGACCGCCTGGGAACACCAGAAGCTGTAGGCTTGGGAGAAGGACCTGGCAACCCCCTCCCAAAAGTCAATCTGCCATTGAAAACCCTATGAACAGCAGAGAAGCACTGACAATAGTGTTTCCCCTGTTGTACAGAGGGTCGCTATGAGTTGGATACCGACTCGACGCCACCTAACAACAACAACAATGTGAACTTGGATTTGGCTATTTCTCCTTTCAGTTCTGTTAATTTTTATTTTAGATATCTTTATTAACATAAATTAATTGTACAAAGTGAGGAGTTTCATTATTACATTTCCATATATGCATATAATGTATTTTGAATATTATAACACTGTTTTTAGATGCATGCACATTGAAGGTTATTTTGTCTCATTGGTGAATTCTTTTATCATTATCAAATGTCCTTTGTCACTGGTAATTTCGTTGTTCTGACATATGCTTTTTGATACTAAAAACACCAGTCCAATCCAGTTTCTGTATTGTTTCGTTCTGTTATTTTTGTGTTGTTTGTTTTGTTGCAATGTAGGGGCTCAAATCCAGGGCCTCCTGCATCCTTTTTTTTATTAATTATGGTTTGGATGGCACTCATTTTCCCATCCTTTTACTCCTACGCTACATATCATAAAATTCAAAATGATGTTTTATAGACAACATGTGGTTGGGACACTATTTTTATGCATTCTACCAATTTCTTTTCATTGGGTTTGATTTTATCATTTAGATTTAACATAATTATTGATAGGTTTGGCATTTTATAACTTGTTTTCTGTTTGTTTCTTCTGTTTTTTGTTCATCTATTCCCCTTCTTGCCTTTCTGTGAGTTATGTGAACTTTGTAATTTAAATACATTTAATGTAAATATTAAAATTGATTGTGTTAAAATGAATAGTTTGAATATATTTCTAATAAAAGTTTAATGGGTGCTTGAGGGATTATAATATTCATATGTAACCTTTCTCATTCTGGTAGTATTAACCTTTAACCACTTCATTTGGAATGTAGAAACTTCAGCACCTATTAAGTTCTTTATCCTTCCCATTTTATGGTGCAGTTGCCTTAAACATTACCACTATATACATTGAAAACCATATCAGACAATTTTATAATATTTTAACTTTGATTACATTATTTGACATAAAATTCACATAGCATACAGTTAACCATTATAAATTTGCAAAATTTAGTGGAATTTAGTGTATTCACAATATTTTGCAACCACCATATTTTTCTAAAATTTTCCTCTCACCAGAAAAGCATCCTGTACTCTTTAAGCAATCAATCTCTATTCTTCCCTCTTTGATACCATGGTTACTGCTAATCTGCTTTCTGTCTCCATGAATTTGCCTAATGTTGTTAGGTGCCCTCAAGTCGGGTCCCAATCATGGTGACCCTACACACAACAGAACAAAACACTCCCTGGTTCTGTGCCAGGCACAAGATTGTTTTTGTTTAAGCCCATTGTGGCCGTCACTGTGTCAATCCATCTAGTTAAAGGTTATCCTTTTTTCCATTGATCTGCAACTCTCCCCAACATATTGTCCTCTCCAGAGATTGGTCCTTCCTGACTACATGTCCAAAACATTTACGATGCAGTCTAGGCATCCTTGCTTCCAAGGAGCACTCTGGTTGCACTTCTAGGACAGACCTGTTGGTTCTTTTGGCAATCCATGGTATATTCAGTATTCATCTGCAGCATCATAATTCAAAAGCATCAATTTTTCTCCTGTCTCCCTTATTCAATGTCCAGCTTTCACAACCATATGATATGACTGAAAATATTATGGTATGAGTCAGGTGCACCTTCATGTTCAATGTGACATCTTTACTTTTCAACACTTTAAAGAGGTCTTTTGCAACAGCTTTTCCCAATGCAATACATCTTTTGATTTCTTGACTACTGCAAAATCTTGTACAACCCTAATCTTTTCTCCGTTTATCATGAAGTTGTATACTGACCGAGTTGTAGGATTTTTGTTTTGTTGATGTTGAGGCACAATCTATACTAAAGGCTGTGTTCTTTGATCTTCATTAGTATGTGTTTCAAATCCTCTTCAGTATCAACAAGGAGAGTTGCTTCATCTGCACAATGCAGGTTTTAATGAGTCTTCTTCCAATGATTATGCCCTGTTCTTCATAAAGTCCAACTTCTTGGATTATTTGCTCAGCATACAGATTGAAGAGGTATGATGGAAGGAAACAGACTTGATTCACACCTTTTTTTACTTTAAACCAAGCAGTGTTTCCTTGTTCTGTTCAAATGACTGCCATGTACAGATTCCTTATGAGAACAATTAAGTACACTGGTAGTCACAATCTTTGTAGTGTTATCCATAATTTTTTATGTTACACAGTCAAATGCTTTTGCACAGTCAATAAAGCATAAATAGACATCTTTCTGGTACTCTCTGCTTTCAGTTAATATCCATTTGATATCAACAATGATGTTCCTGGTTCCCTGCTCTCTTCTGAATCTGGCTTGGTTTTCTAGCAGTTCCCTGCCTATATACTGCTGCAGTCACTTTAGCAAGATTTTGCTTGCATGTTATATTAATGATAACATTTGATAGTTTACACATTCAGTTTGATCCCCTTTCTTAGAAATAGGCAAAAATATGGGTCTGTTCCAGTCAGTTGGCCAGGTAGCTGTTTTCCAAATATCTTGGCATAAACAAGTGAGCACCTCCAATGCTGCATCTGTTTGGTGAAACATCTCTGTTGGTAGTCCACCAATTCCTGGAGCATTGTGTTTTGCCAATTCTTCCAAGGCAGTTTCCACTTAGTCCTTCAGTACCATTGGTTTCTGATCATATGTAACTGTTTGAAATGGTTGGTTATCTACCAATTCTTTTTGGTGTAATGACTCTGTGTATTTTTGCCATTTTTTTGTTGTTTCCTGTGTTTTTTAATATTTTCCCTGTGGAATCCCTCAGTATTGCTACTTAAGGCTTGGATTTTTCTACAATTCCTCAAGCTTGAGAAAACCAGAATGTGGGCCGGGTGCAGTGGCGTATGCCTGTAATCCCAGCGGCACAGGAGGCAGAGGCAGGAGGATCGCAAGTTCGAGACCAGAGGTAGTCTACGTAACTTAGCGAGACCCTGTCTCAAAAAGTAAAAAAAAAAAAAAAAAAAAAAGGGCTGGGGGTGCAGCTCAGTGGTCCAGCTCTTGCAAAGCATGCAAGCGTGAGGCCCTGGGTTCAACCCCTAGTATCACAAAAAAGAAAGAAAGAAAGAAAGAAAAAAAGAAAGAAAGAAAGAAAACCAGAACATGTTCTTCCCTTTTGGTTTTCTATCTCCAGGTCTTTGCACACGTCACTATACTATTTGATTTTTTTCTTCTCAAGTTGCCCTTTGAAATCTTCTGTTTAGTTCCTTAATTTCATCATATTTTCCTGTTACTTTAGCTGCTTCATGTTCATGGACAAGTTTCAGAGACTCCTTTGACATATAATCTGGCCTTTTCTTTGCTTTTCCTGTCTTTTTAATAACCTTTTGCTTTCCTCATGAATGATGTCTTTGATATCATTCCACAACTCGTCTGGTCTTCTAGCATTACTTTCTAACACATCATACCTATTCTTGAGCTGTTCTCTGAACTCAGGTCCTATCTCGGCTCTTGTACACTTCTTTTAATTTTCTTCAGTTTCAGTTTGAACCTGCATATAAGCCGGTGATGGTCCTTGACTCCATGGTCGCTACTAATTTGCTTTTTATCTCCATGAATTTGCCTATTCTGGATATATCATCTGAAGAGAATTACGCAATGTGTTACTTTTTGTATCTCACTTCTTATCATAATATTTTCAAGGTTCATCCAAGTTATAATATGTATCAATACTTTATTAATTTTTATGGTTGAATAATAGTGGCTTGTTTGTAAGTACCACATTTTGTTTATACATTTATCTGTCAGTAGACATTTGGTTTATTTAGACTTTTATCCATTATGAATACTGACGTCAATATTTATGTACCAGTTTCTGTGGGTATGCGCATACCTAGGAGTGAAGTTGCTAGGTCAAAAGATAATTCCATATTTAATCTTTTGAGGGGCCACCAAGATGTTTTCCACCTTTAAATATCACACAAGCAATGTAAAAGTATTCCTATTTCTCTACATCTTCTATAATACTTGTTAATTACCCTTAAAGAATTAAGGCCATTCTAGTGGGTATGAAATGGTACTTATCACGTTTTTGGTTTCTATTTCCTTAATGACAGATAATGCTGAATGTCTCTTCATGTGCTTGTAGACTATTCCTATATCTTATTTGATGAACTGGGCATTCAAGTCTGTTGCTCATTTTAAATTAGATTGTATTTTAATTGGATTTTTCATCTTTTTTCATTGAGTTGAAAGAGTTTTTTATATATACCAGGACCAGCCAAATTTGGAAGCCAGTTTCATCAAACGTTCAGAGAAAAACTAATTCCCTTCTTACATAAACTCTTCCAAGCCATAGAATAAGATACAAAATTACTAAGCTCATTTTAATATTTGTGTTGATCTTGATACAAAGAACAAATGATGATACCTCAGAAATGATGGCTTGAACCAAACTCATTCATGTAGAGGTGTGTGTCATAAATAAATTCATATCACATTCAATGTAGCAATGAGTAAGTAGGCTGTGTCCAAGAAATGTAAAGATGATATAACATTAAAAAAAACCTGCCAGTTGGAAATTTTCTGTATTGATAAATTAGAGGAGAAAAGGCATTTTATCATTTCCAGGGATGCAGAAAAGGCTTTTGTAAAATATGTGATACTCATTCAGGATAAGAAGTTTTAGCAAAATAACATTAGAAGAGAATTCCTATTTCCTAAAATTTACAACAGACGTGCATAAATATGAAATGTTTATATGCATCCCCATTGAAATCAGAACCAAGATACAGATGTATGATACTATCTCTACAGTTTAAACATGTTCAGGAATACATAACCAGAGCAATAAAAATATCAAAAGGGGTAGGAATATCGAAAAGATTGAGATAATACATGGTCACAATGATTCTCTAATTAGAAAATCCAATCAAATCAGTGTGCAAATGAAAAAGCAACTTCAGAAAACTGTTGTATATATCATAATAAACTCAGGAGCCTTGTGACACAAAACCAGTAAATAGTCAGGACAGGTAATAGAAAATAATCCAATCACAATAGTAGCAAATATCTAAAATTTAACCAAAAAGAAACTTAACAACAATATACACAATCTTTTTCTAGGCAAATGTAAAAATAAACTTAGGGAGACATCCCAAATAAACAGATCAGTGCACTATGTTTATTCATGGGGAAATAATATCTTAAAGATGCCACTTCTTAAATTATTTACACATTTACTGTCTGCTTTAGGCTGAATTTTGAACCCCCATCATATATTGGAGCTTTAACCCCAATGTGATTTTATTTGGAAAGAGGGCATTTAAGGAGATAATAAAGGTTAATTGAAGTCACAAGTTCTAATCCAAAAGAACTGGCATTCTTATAAGAAGGGGCAAAGAAACCAAAGATCTTACTTGACAGGCACATAGAGAAGAGACAATATTAGGGTACTGCAAGAACATGGGTATCTACAAGCCAGGAGAGGCCTCACCAGAAATTTACCCTGTTGACACCTTGCTGTTGGACTCCTAGCCTCCAGAATTATGAAAAAATTAATTTCTGTTATTTAAACCACACAGCCTATGGTATTTTCTTATGGCAGTCCAAGCAGACTAATACACTGTCTTACATGCAACATCCAAGATAGTGACCAGACTCTGGCTGCTGTTTCCCAGAATCAACCCTGGAGAAACAATAGAATGGAACATTAAAGAACAGTATCTGCAACACAAAAACAACAAAAATGAGAAATCCCTGAGGGACAGACACTACATCTGTACTGAATTTGTATTTGTGTTTAGGCAGGGGAGTAGCATTTCCTGAAGTAGAGACAGGTTAATAGCCTGCATTAAAAGCAGATGGTAGAATCAAGTGGAGGAAAAGTTTTAAAGTTTGAACCATGCTTTGTCCTAGGGTGCCTTTGGGACAATGAATTTCTGCTGCTTCACTGAAGTATCCCAGACTGCACCTCAGATTCCCTTTGACAGTAATATGAATGTATTTTCAAGACGGCACAAAAGTTTGAGTTACTTGAGCCACTACACTTCCAGAAACTGTGTTAATAACCAACCCAAACCTCTTTGTTTCTGAGAATTCTATAAGAAATAGAGTGAATCACACATAACAAGGGTAAGTAGTCTTTCATAAACAATAGCAATACGTACACATGCCCAGCTATTAGGGATATAAATATATGTCCTACTCTGAATGAGGGTCAAAAATAAAGTCACTTCATTGAATAGACTGGTGTTAGGTAATGGCAAAAAAGCTGGGCCTCACAAAATCATGCAGCTCAGGATTTTCCTTCTAAAATGGGATATTCCCCAAATCAAAATATGGCTGGTGAACAGACCCAAACTCCCAGGGTGCTTTTTTTCCATTACAACTCACCTGCTATCCTGAGCTTCTGCTTTGCCCTGTAGCCTCCCATCTATCTGTAATAGCCTGGGGGTTTGACCCATTCTCTGTAAGGTTTGCAGTAAGGAAACCACTCAGAGCTTCCAAGGAGTTCGTGTCTTCCAGGGAACCTTTGAAGACCACACCCAACCCCAAACAATGATGGGAACTCCACCCCAGAATCAAAGCCCCACCCCTGCTTTCATTCCTGGGAGGCCCCAGGCAGAACAGTTAGCAAGGCATTCATTCTCCCTGACTTGCACCTGGAGAGACCTGGGGACATTAGAGATTTGGTCTGAGGAGGGTGGCCTCAGATCTTCAGAGGAGAGGGGGAATGCAGAGTCGAGGTGAAGCCACTTAGAACTGTGGGGTGCGGGGGACCCCATCTGATCCGAGCTCTGCCCTGCCCCCCATCCCCATGCTAAGAGGCCTGAGGCATGGCTGTTAGGTCCAACACCCCCTCAGTTCTGCCTTGCAGTATCAAGGAATGAAACCTTTGATCAGAAGCTGGTGGACTCAGGTCAGCACGGGAGAAAATCCTAGGCCTTTTCCAACATAAAGGAGAGGATTCAGAGGACTATGGGAACTCCCAACACAACAACAGGGAGTAGACACACACCACTGGCCCAGTGGTCTACCCTGGGAGGCCCCAGGCAGGGCTGTTAAGGAGCGGGGTTTCAGTGAGGGGGGCCTTGGTCTAATGGGGATGATTGCAAGTGAAGACTGAAAAACTCTCCTCACTAGCCTCTGTTCTCAGCTCTGGGAAGCCCCAGCAGGGAGGCTGGCTGAAGCCCTCTTTCATTTCCTTCTCAGCAGTCATTGGTCTAATTTCCGAGGTACAGAGCGGAGGAGGCCCCGTTGACATACTGATCCTGAATGTGAACTCAGCGGACCCCTTCAGACAGCACAGAGCCTAGACCTGCAAGGCCTGCTGTTAGCTCTAACTCACCGTACACAGGACCAGCAGACTGCAGCCTGACGTACTCACTCTCTGTCTTCCTTCCTGCACGGGGTACTCTGGGCACCGGAGGATTGTAGCACGAGCCCTGTGGGGTCTTACACAGTGCTCCTATAGAAACCTGTAGAGGCAGCCTTGGTGAAAAACTAAGGTGGTCTCTCCCCGCTGAAGAAGCACGCACCATCACATTCTCTCTCTTACAGGTGTCCACAGTACCTGCTCCCCTGCCTACCACAGCTGACCAGAGTCATCATGCCTCGAGGTCAGAAAAACAAGCTCCATGCCCGTGAGAAACACAGCCAAGCTCGAAGTGAGGCTAAGGTTCTCCAGAGTAGTCAGGCCACTGCAGCAGAGGAGGGAGAGACTGTCTTTTCCTCCTCTCCTCCTTGTGGTGGTGATCCACTGAACTCCCTTGGTGCTTGGCCACATAGCAAATCTCAGCAGCCTCAGGGGGCCACATCAGCCATCACTTCTTCTGCAGATGTTTCATGCCCCAAATCTGATGAAGGTAGCAAGAGCCAAGATGAGGAAATGCCAAGCACTTCCCAGGTACTGCCCACCACTGGTCATCCATGTGCAACCCCTATAGATCAGAAGGCGATTTGTTAGTGGAGTTCATGCTGTGCAAGTATAACACAAGGGAGTCAATCACAAAGAAAGACAAGTTCAAGTATGTCATCAAAAAGAATAAGGAGCACTTCCCTCTGATTCTCAAGAAAACCTCTGAGCTCATGGTGCTGGCCTTTGGTATTGATGTGAAGGAAGTTGACCCAACTAGTCACTGCTATGCCCTTGTCAGCAAATTGCATCCCACACATGATGCAAGGCTGACTTGTGAGATCATGCCCAAGAGTGGCGTCTTGATGACTATCCTGTGTGGGATCTTCATGAAGGGCAACTGTGCCACTGAAGAAGATATCTGGGAAGTGCTTAATGTGATGGGGATATATGCTGGAAGGAATCGCTTTGTCTGTGGAGATACTAAGAAGCTCATCACCCACGATTTGGTGCTGGAAAGGTACCTGGAGTACCAGCAGGTGCCCAACAGTGATCCTCCATGCTTTCAGTTCCTGTGGGGTCCCCGAGCCCATGCTAAAACCAACAAAATGAGAGTCCTCGAGTTTTTGGCCAAGATCCATGATACCATCCCCAGTGCCTTCCCATCCTTGTATGAAGAAGCTTTACGAGATGAAGAAGCAAGATGGCGAGCCAGATTTGCAGCTATGATTCTTACTGGTGCCTTGGCCACTGCACATTGCAGGGGCAATGTCAGCAGCTTCTCCCACACCGACTAAGATCTGTAGCACATTTGTCTACATATGTGACTTAAAGATTTATCTTTTGTTGCTGTTGAAAGTGTTCTAATGTTGTTTCTTTTAAAAGCTTAATTAGCTTCAGATTCTAAGAAGATGATAGACATTAGTTACATGTTTAATATTCTTGAACAGGTTTAAGTGTTAAGAGTCTTGCTATTTTTAAAAACAAATTGATAAAGCTTCCATCATATTTACTGATCCACAACAAAAAAAGTGGCATTGAAACAGACATTTCCTTAGAAATGTGGAAAAATATCCAGCAAAATAGTGGAAATTTAAGAAATAGAGAAAAACATAGTAAAAGATGACAAATTCTTGGTTTTCCTTATTTCTTGTACTCTGTTGTTCTGTACAATAAAACTCGTATAGCTGGATATGTTTTGTTTATTCAAGAGCATTAAATTCTAATAAAATTATCCTCTTGTTCATTGCTGGTTTTATCCCTCAAACATTAATTGAAGATCACCTGTTTGGAATGCTTCATGGTAGAAATGAAGATGATAAGAAAAAGACTGAGTCTAGTAGTAGCTATCATATATGATGGGAGATTATCCTTGAAGACATAAAAGATAAGTGAGAAGGAGTTTGTGCAATGGGGATGAGGGGAAGGTCCAGATAAGAGCAGTCAAGTACAAATGGCTTGAGACATGGCAATTTGGGGACTTGGGAAAACTAAGCCCCTCAGTGGGAGGTGATTTTAAATGAAACTGGGTAGTGAGTCAGAGGGTGGCATGGAAGTAGTGGGTAGGGGCTTAGAACTTCCAGGTGGTGTGTCTCAGAGGTGAACAACTAAGCCTCAAATAGAAAACTGCCCTTAAAAGTACTTTGGAATCACAGTTAAACCACAGAGAACCCCCACCTATGGCAGGGATGGAAAGTGTCTGGTGTGCTTGCACCAGTGCAGGTGAGCAGAGTCATTAGACTAAGTGCATTTTATGCACATAGTTTCCAGGAAATTTTTGAGAAATAAGGGTAATGCTCCCTTGAGATAATATGCCCATAAATTACTGTGCTAGTAATTTTTGCTCTGGGTTGGGACAGTCAGACCTCCCTCCATCAGAAGGATATTTTAACTAGGTTACCTGTGCTATAATTTGACAAACTCTGAGGGAATGCTTGATTTTGCATATGGAATAAATTCATTAAAATAAGGCTGGTTTGGGTCTAATGGTAGCTGGGAGGGAGCGAGGGAAAGTGTTGGTTTTTTGACATACATTCTAGGAGCTTTGAGTTACATCTAGATCAAGAGAATTCTCAAACATCCAAATGAAATAATATACCCTGTAAGAGAGAAAGATTTACTGAGTCATTTTATTTCTTGCTAGGCAGAATTTTTGGTTAATTTGGTATTCCATGTCCTATATCAATGCTTACTCAAGGACAGCTGTGAGATTAAAAAACACACAAAAACATCACAACATAAAGTGGAGTATCATATGGGGTCAAAAAATCATAGTAATAACTGACATTCTTTAAATTCTCAATGCATACCAGTCAGTGCCAGGTGCTTTCCATAATTACATATATTCCAACAGTCCTGGGAGATAGGGCTTACGAAACCCGCTTCCCTGATGAAGAACACAAGGCTCATTTAGTTTGATAATGTGCCTCGTTCACACAGATAGTAAGTAACAGGGAGAAGGTCAGACCTCGGTTCTGAATTTCTTTAGAACTCATACTTTTCCACTTCTGGTTTGTATCCAGCCCCATCCCCTTCCTACTTTTCAGCACCCTTCCCTGAGGACTTCCCCAGTGGGCCTCCCAGCCAGACTGGAATTGACCAACTGGCCTGCTCTTCCCAGCCTCCTCTTCTTGAGCCTGCACCCACTCCCCTCCAGGGGAGCAGCCCAGCCTCCCCTGCCTCCTCCCTGACATGGAAGTTTCCAGGCCACTGGAGTCCTGTCCCTCCCCGTGGAGCTCTCTAACAGAAAGAGCCCCTCCCCTGGAATTGCGCACTTCAGACAGTGAGGTTGAAAGGCCTCCCCATCTTTCCAGGTGCCTCCACCATACAATCAGCATGTTTTCAAATCTGCAGGTGAATGGAACCAGTAGGTTCTTGATTTATAGCCATAAAGTTAGAGAGGAGATCTTGGATACCACCCTGATATTTGAGTTCACATTCTATTGGGGTTAATTATTTGAGAGTGGCCACTGAACACATATGCCAATTTGTAAGCTTACCTTTGATAGTCAAAAACCAAAGTTTCTCCTATAAGTAGTAAATGAGGAAAGACCATGGAAACCATTATATAAGCAAATATTTACTGAGGATGACTTCTTAAAAGTCCAGGAATCCTTCTAGGAGAGAAAAATGGTTTTGTATCAGGTATAACATCTTTGAGAAGAAAAGAAATAATTCAACAATACTCCACTGCCCTTTATCTCTCTCTGTTCACCCTTGAGGAAATTTCTGGTTGTATGTAATAGTGCAGATTCTCCTGTTTTCCCAAAATTATAACAATGGATAAGTCACAATTCCCCCCTTGAGACTCCATCCCTCCAAAATTCATGTGTCTCCTCAGAAGTAATCACAATTAAAGGTTTATTCTATTTTAAAGTTTATTTTAGAACTTTTCTTCAATAAATATGGTATAAAAAGTATACTGTGAGCTTTTGACAAACAGATAACAATATACATTCTATTTCTCTTTCCAGTCTCACTAAGTAAAAATGAATGCAGGATCTTTATGATAACACATACAGATCTACCTAGATTTCTAAGGTGTGTATTGCTATAATTAATTTAAGCAATCTTTTCCTGACACATATATTGGTTCCCATTTGTTGCTATGATTAATAGAACTGGTATCAACATCATTGAGCATGACTCCTGGGGAAATATGCATTTTTATAAGCAGGAGAGAATAAAGTAAGAATTGGCTTAAGGTAGAAAATGTGAGGATTGTAAATGTTTATTAATATTTCTGAAATTTTGTTCTAATAAAACTGCACCAATTCATATTCTTGCATATTAATGTCTGTGAATAATTTATACCCTCACAGGCATTTTGTTTTATCAACCTTTTAAATTTTGGTCAAACTTTTGTGTGAAAATATATTGTCTCACTGTTTTTTTAATTTCTCTGTTTTCTAAGTAGGCTGAGCAGAAAATTAAGTTAATCTCTCATCCATAGAAAGTGAGATTTCTTCAGTGATGTCTTGAGTACCAGAAATTCTCTGGGCATGTTTTAAAATAATAGAATGTCAATAAGATATTTTCCTTTACTTTTTTTGTGGTATTGGCATGAGGTTGAACCCCTGGGCCTTGCACAAACTTTGCAAGTGCTCTACTACTGGGCTGCACCCCCACCTCACTTTTATTCTTTATCTCGCTAAGTTATGCAGGCTGACACTGGTCTTAAACTTGCAATTCTTCTGTCCCCACCTCCCGAGTTGCTGACATTATAAGCATGCACTGCTACCATGGTTGCCACCACACCCTGCTTTACTTTGAGGAAGGAAAATTTGATCAGAATAACCACATACCAGGGAATGGATACAAATGGAATATCCTCAGCTACTTTGGATCATCAGGAAGATCTGGGATTAGAGCAATTTCCAGAATCCATGAGAAGGACCACCAAATGGAGACAGCATATGTACCTGAAAACCAAGATTCCATGACACCTCCTATATCTGTTACACCATGGTTGCCAATATTATAGACATGAGGCCTCTTCTTCCAACTGATCCCCTACCCAAAAACCTAATCTGTGGTTTGAAGGTAGAGAGGTCTAGGTAAAGAGTGAACTGCAATCTCATTGTCCAGCCCCCTCAGGTTGGTGGTCCCTGAAACCCACACATTTCTTGTGGTTCCCTAAACTCTACTGGGACAGCTCAGTGCTACAAGACCCCTCCTCAGAATTGAGCTTCATCATGTTCCTGCACAGGCATCTACATGTGTACACTCCATTGCACCCAATACACTGTATTCCAATTTTGCTGCTTTATTTTCCAGCACCGTGGAAATGTGCTCCCCGACCCCTGCATCCTCAGTATAACTTACTGTGACATTTCTTGTTTTCTACACCATCATTACCCATCTCCCACCCACCTGGACACACATAGGCCCATACAGTCCTCTTCTCCACTCATTTATTCTCTATTTTAGCATGTTTGTCAACTCTTTTCAACCCATCATCCTCGTTAGTAATTTGCATAAGTTTTTCCTTCTTACAGACTCCAATCCCTGTTGCTGTCCCCTTTCTCTCCTTCTTTCAATCTCTCCTACGGAACAGAGACACCTGCTACTCCTTTTACGTAGAAGCTCTTCAGCATTTAAGAAAATGATGGTTTTCTCTGCCTTGTCACCCAGGTTTCCTTCAATTGGAAATTTCACCTCACATCCATGTGCACAATCCCTCAACCAGTACAGGAGGATTGGCTTGCTCTACTTTCATCTGTTGCTTCTGCTTCATGGAAGAATAATTTTTGTCTGGAGTTTGGAGCACCACGTCTAGTCACACTGTATTCAACTTTAAATGAGCAATGTTTTGTTTTGTTTTATTCTGTTCTGTTTTGTTTTGTGGTACTATGGGTTTAATCCAGGGCCTCATGCATACTTTGCAAAAGTTCTGCCACTGAGCTGTACCTCAGCCCATTTTTTAATTTTTTATTTTGAAGAAGGGTCTCACTAAATTACACAGGCTGCCTCTGGCTTCAAATCTGTGATTCTTCTGTCCATGCTGAGTTGATGGGATTACAGACTTGAGCCACCACTCCCAGCTACAGCAATGTTTTCTTAAATACCTATTAAATGTGGGATCACCTGGGCCATGGATACTAGGACGTTGGCTACATTTTATTTTTTCAGTGCTGGGGATTGAACCCAGGGCCTTGCATGTGCTAAGTGCTAGGAGAGTGCTCTACCACTGATCCACATCCCTAACCCCATGAACCTGGGATACTAAGAGGAGAAGGGTGACTCTCTCCTTTGGATTGCAGTGTAGTTATCAAAACAAACACAAAAAGCCCAGCATGGTAGCTCACACCTGAAATCCCAGCAACTCAGGAGGTAGAAGGAGTAGGATCACAAGTTTGTGACCAGAGGTAGCCTGAATAATTTAGCGAAACCCTGTGTCAAAATAAGAGTAAAAAAATGGACTGAGGGGTGCAGTTCAGTGGTACAGCATTGGCAAAGCATGCAAGTGCCAGGCCTTGGGTTCAACCCTGGGATACCACCAAAAACAAAAACAAAAAAAAGAAACACACAAAAAACATGAGTATACTTCCATTTCTCCTTTCCCAACCTTCTGCTTATTACTGTAATATGTTTTGGTTTTATATGTTATAAGTTATATACCTTAGCATATAGTATTAATATTTTGGATTATAATTCAATTATCTTTTAAAGGTATTAAAATATTAAGGGAAATTTTTTAAACAATGTAATTACCATTTCAGCATTCTTCATTTCTTTACATAGACAGAGATTCTCAACTAGTATCTATTTCCCTCTGCCTGGAGGAATTCCTTTTACAGTTCTTCTAGTAAATATCTATCAGTGGATTCTTTCTGGTGTTGTATTTTGGAAAAAAAATCAAATTTTTCCTTGGTTTATGAAAGATTTCTTACTCGGCATAGGTTAATTTGATTTTTTTTCTTTTCAGTGCTTTCAAGATGTTGCTAAATTCTCCTTTTTTTTTCTACAAGAAATCATCTGTCATCCTATCTTTGCTCCTTTACAGGTAAAATGTTTTTCTACTAGCTAGATGTATGATTAATTTTATGAGAAATTTCTAGAAAAATTACCAAAGCAGTTACATTTTTCACTCATACAAAATGTCAGGGTTTTGGTTGCTTCACATCCTCACTAACATTTTATGTCATCAGGGTTTTTGTTGTTGTTGTTTTAAATTTGGGCAGTGGTCTTTCCTTATTGTGATTTCAATGTGAATGACCCTGATGTGCTTAGCTTTTCAAAGGGTGTTAGGTCATTTATTTATCTTTCTTTGTGAAGTGTCTATTCAAGTTTTTAGCCCATTTTTGTTAATTATTTTTCTTTGTATTGTTGAGTTGTTGAGGTTGTTTACATATTTGGTATATAAGTCCTTTATCAAATATATATATCTTCCTTATTTTATTGAAATCTCTCATTAATTGTTTTATTATATATTTTGTTGAGCAGATTTTAAAATTTTTGTAGAATTTTGTCTTATTGTTTTTTCATTTATTAATATTTTATGGCTTTTGCTTAAGAAATTTTTGACTACTCCCAGCTCATGAAGATATTTTGCTATGTGTACTTTAGAGGCTTTAATTTTAGCTGTTAGTTTTAGGTCTGTTATCTAATGTAAGTGAATTTTTTGTATAGAGTTGAGTAGTAACCAAGGTTAATGTTCATCAAGTTGTTCCAAAACCATGTGTTGAGGAGATTTCTGTGTTCCCATTTTGCTTATTTGCTACTGATTGAATATTAATAATATAAATTTGATTCTATTCCTCTTTATTCTGTTTCACTAATATATTTTCCTGTCTTTAGGAAAATCACTGACTTGATTATCATATCTTTATTATAACTATTGGTCAAATGGTAATAGTGTGCCAATTTTCCTTTTTCAATTCTTATTGGCTAATATATTTCTATGAATTTTCATATAAATTTAAAATAAACTTGACTTCTGTAAGAAGTCTTGAATCTACGGAATATTTTTGTCATTTGCTTTTTTGCAGTACTCAGGGTTGAACCCAGGGCCTCCCGCTTGCATGCTTTGCAAGTGCTGTTCCACTGAGCTGCACCTTCAGCCCATTCTCTTTTTACTTTTTGAGACAGGGTTTCACTAAATTAATCAGACTGCCTCTGGTCTCAAACTTGTGATCCTCCTGCCTCTGCCTTCCAAGTCTCTAGGATTACTGGCATGTGCCACTGCACCCGGCTTATTTTTTTCTTTTCGAAATTTCAGTTTCTTTATTGAAATTATTTAATTGTCCTTTCAGTATTTTGTTTTCCTTTAAATCTCTGAAAACATTAATAATGTTGTGTTAGTATTTAATTTTAGTGTCTAGATTTTTGTCATTTTCCTTAAAAAGTTCAAGTAATCAGTTAATTTGCACATCGTGTTGTTCTTTTCTAGGCTTACTTTTAAGTGTTGTTCTATATGGTAGCCAATATGCTTGGAAAATAATACCTCATTCCTAAGAATTAGAGTCATTATTCCTATGAGTTGGAGTTTTCTGAGGCTCTACTGATTTACTCTCCTGTTCAGAGAAGATTCGTTCCTCTGGCTATTCAATATCAATAGTATCCCAGCCATGTTTGTCTTCCAAAAGTTATTCAGCAACTGCTCTCCAAGTACTTCTCTCTCTCTTTTTTTATTTCCCTGGTAGTTGCTCTTTGCCCAGTCTCATGGAATTCTCCCCTTTACATCAGCAGTTTAACGTTTCGTGAAAGTCCAAAGAGAACCTTTGTGCAAATATCTGAAATATTAATTCCACACAGCTTCTTCTCTCCAGCAACTTGCCCTATACATTCTGAGAGTCCTAGTATTCCCAAATTCTGATCAATGTCCTCAATACAGTGAGTCCACTGTACTGTGTTTTCGCTCATCTTGCAGATACCAGTCTAACCATTGCCTCTAGGCAGAAATCCAGGGTGATTGGGATGTTTATCTCATTTCCCTTCTTTTAGAGATCATAATTCTAAGCTATTTTTCAGTGTGTGAAAACAGGTACTTCAGATATTTTACCCATTTTTACAGTTGTCTATAGCAACTAGTAGTGGAAGTCCTCCTGAATTTCTTCTATAATAGTACATTTTAAAAGGGTTTAAACTACTTTTAGACTTACAGAAAAGCTACAAAAGCAGTACATTGTTGTCACTATCCAGCAGCCACAGGGTCAGCAGACGCAAAAAGGATTACTCCACACCAAGAGTTAGTGTCAGAGAGACAAAGGTGGGGGCCAGTGCCTTCCAGTGCAAAGTCCCTGAGTGAGTGTCTCAAGCTCTTTTTATTAGGCTCTTATCATAACATTAATCATTCTTACTAGTCAGAGGGAAAGTAGGTTAAAGTATATTTTCTTGTGAGACAGGGAAGGGTTATTTATTATTTATGTTAGCATGTTCTTCCCACTGCATTATAGGTAGAGCTGTGCCACGTCTGCATGTAGGCAGTGTCTGTACTCAAAGTCAGAGAGATAACAGAAGGAGGCTTTTAGGCTTGGAGAGCTTCCAAGGGCCAAGGCTTTCCCTGGCAAGCTGCTAGAGGCTTCCCTGGCTGCTTTTCCTTAGATTTTTCTATAGCCATCCAGCCATGCCTTCTGTTACAGTACATTGTTGTTGTTGGGTGCTGTTGAGTCGAGTCTGACTCATAGAGACCCTCACAGGGCTTGTTGTTTGGGACTGCTTTGGGGGTGGATTGCCAAGTTTTTTTCCTGGTTGCAGTATATAGAGCTGTACAGTTAACATAACCAGGACATCAACATTGTCACGATGGCATTAACCAAATTATCTAATTCAAATCTCACCATTTTTCCAGTAATATTCATTTTTAAGGATCCCAGTAAGAATCCTACATTGCATTTAGTTATTTCTCTCAGGACTCTCACAATCTGCACTACTTCCTCAGATTTTCCCTGTGTTGCATGACCTAGACAGTTGTGAAGATTACTGATCAATTATTTTTCTGAATGTGGATCAATTAGGGCATCGTTTCATTATTAGATTCAGCTCCTTCTTCCTTGGAAAGAGAGCTATAGAAATAGTGCTATGTCCTTCTCAATGCTCCATGTGACAGAGTTCATGATGTAGATATGTTTTATTACAGGTGATATTAAACTTGATAACCTCATCAAAGTGGCCTCTGCTGGTCATTTCCACTCTAAAATTATGATCATTTCCCTTATAGTGAGTGCATATCTCAAGGGAGATACTTTGAGATTATGTAGATAACTTCTCTCCTTATACTCTTCTCTACTGATTCTAGCACCTGTCAATGGGTCATGTTTGCAATAATCACATCGTAATATTTGTTAATGGTAATTTCTGTTTCCCTCCTTATTAACAAACTTATTATAATTCCACTGCAGAGAGGAGCTGTCACATTGTTTTATTAACTAAATCATATTAATTAAACACATGATTGAATCAATTATTCATTCATATCACCATAAACTCATAAATGTTTATTTTATTTTTCGGGTTATAATCTAATACTGTCATTATTTTGTTACTTAAAGCCTTTGCCAATAGGAATGCCTTCAGGTTGGCTTCTGTAGTTTTCAAAAACCTTCTTGCATATCTTTTGGTAACTTTCATTTTTCTAGTTCCACAAGCTCCTTTTCCTACCTCTGTCCTGGAATAAGCCACCTATCCAAGGATCCTTTCATAAGGAATTTGTGCTTAGAAACCAAGATCTGGAGACTAGCTAATTACTACTCAAATCATTGTTTATAGGGTCTCTCAGCAGACAGGGATGAAAAACGTTTGTATATTAGCCCATGTATTCACACACATTTATTTTTATATCCTGTGTCTTTGTAGCTATATAATAAATTTTTGCTGATAACTCAGATTCCAACTCAACACCAGAGGGATCAATTTAGTCTTCCCTTTTCTTTATTTGTTACTGCTTTCTCCAACAGTAGGAAACCTGATTTTTATCATCTACAACATATTTACTTATTTGCTCCAATCTAGTACATACATAAATCAATTTCACAATGTCTTGCCAATATCCCTATGAGAAACACATTTACTGACTAGATAACAGCATTCGTATATGGTTCTTTTTGTCTTTTTATCTTTACAGCATCCAGTCATCTTGCTGTTTCCCAAAGTTATTTAGGTTAGTTCTTTCTCCTTGCCTTCACTATGGTTATATTATTCCTTTTTATTACAGGTACTTTCATTTTTTAGTGTTTACATATCATATTCGGCTGGGATTTAGCTCAGTTGGTAGAGTGCTGCTCTGCAGTCTCTGAGGTCCCAAGTTCAATTCCCAGCACCACAAAAATGGGAGAAGGACCTGTCAATCCACTCCCAAGGCAATCCTGAAACAGTCAGCCATTGAAAACCCTATGAGGGTCGCTATGAGTCAGATACTGATTCGAGGGCACCTAACAACAGCAACAACAACGTATCATATTCCATTTCTCCCAAATCCTTAGTTGTTTTAACTGTTCATGTATGAATACTTATATTTCTTTTTTTTTTTTTTTTTTTTTTTGCGGTACTGGGGATTGAACCCAGGGCCTCGTGCCTGCATGCTCTGCAAGTGCTGGACCACTGAGCTGCACCTCAGCCCATTTTTTTTTTTTTTTTACTTTTTGAGACAGGGTCTCGCTAAATTACGCAGACTGCCTCTGGTCTCAAACCTGCGATCCTCCCACCTCCGCCTCCCAAGCCGCTGGGATTACAGGCGTGCGCCACCACGCCCAGCAATACTTATATTTCTTAAGTATTTCTTTCTATTTATTAATTCCTTGGCAGACATCCTCACACATACAGTAGTTGTTGCCATTTTTAGGTGCCGTCAAGTCGTGTCCGACTCATAGCAACCCTCATAGGGATTTCAATGGCAGATTGTTTTGGGATTGCCTTGGGAGTGGGTTGCCACATCCTTCTCCCATTTTTGAGGTGCTAGAAATCAAACTCAGGACCTCAGGGACTGCAGAGCAGCGCTCTACCAACTGAGCTAAATCCCAGCCCCACATACAGTGGATGGCCTCATAATATTAGTTGTCAGTGATTGTAAGAATTTGCCAAAAATATGTATCCTGATATTTAAATAAGAAAAAAAGCTAGATATGTTTTTCTTGCATTCCAAGTTTGCTTTGTTTATTTATTCAGGTAAGTGCCTCATATATATTCAAATTTTTCTACATATTAAGTCACATACAGCAGTTAAAATGTTTCAAATTTCTACACATACCAGGACTTATGCTGATCATATGTCCTGGGTTTAATTCTTGAAAACAAGGAATTCCATGCCTCCACATGGCCATTAAAACCAGCTGAGACACTACTATTTTTCATAATGTTGATGATGGGCCCTTTACTTCTTGTGTCTTTTTTATTGTTGCCAAGTAACTGAAAAACTCATGCAGTATTGCTGAGGATAAGACCTTTCCCTGTTAAGAAGAAAAAGATGAGAACCTGCTGTGTGAACAATAGGGAAACTACCCGTATCATTCTCAGCACAAACGTTTCATCACTAGGGGTGCATCTTTACAAAAAAATCTCTTTGAAATTTTTCTGTAAAATATTCTGTTCCTGTTCACTGACATGAAACTTTTAGAGCTTTTAAAGAAAAAATAATATGCTAACTGGCAGAAAAAGCGGAAACAAAATTCAAAAACATATTATACATTTGTCTTTACCAAATAGTTGGTATCTAAAGATTCCACATTAGGACAGTAGTTACAGCAACCACATGACATCTTGCCCTACTTAATTCCAGCAGAAGAAGCCTCCTCCCACTGTGTTGTAGAGAAAGATAGAGTTTCAAGTCATATCAAAGACCAAATTGTGATCATTATGAAAAGGAGAGAAGAGGATTGCATATTTTTTTGTATCTATCCTCTCAGGATAAAATACCCCATTTGAAATATTTGCTGCATGAATGTCAAAAAGTACCAGATGGAAAAATAGTATCAGTAGTTCAACTCTATGAAAAATATCTCTTTAAGATGGAGGTCTATGGAAGCAGAGCTACTACAATTTCAAAACATCTCTACTTAGCATTACATAGCACCTAATTCAAGAATGGGCTGGGATTTAGCTCAGTTGGTAGAGCACTGCACTGCAGTCTCTGAGGTCCTGAGTTCAATTCCCAGCACCACAAAAATGGGAGAAGGGCTGCCATTGAAAACCCTATGAACACCAGAGAAGCACTTACAATAGTGTTTCCCCTGCTGTACAGAGGGTCGCTATGAGTCGGATACCGACTCGACGGCACCTAACAACAACAATTTAAGAATAAAATTAGTGACTTTAACTTTTATCTGACATTTAATCTTTTTCATGAGTAAAAATTTCTTCATGGAATAGAAATGTAATAAACTGATGCTTTTAGATTTATTTTCTTGACTTAGATTTTGTTAATAGTGGGAGATAATCTTGTTCTATTTTTAATAGACTATTCTACACATATATGTTTTTTCTGTATTAACTAGCAACAGAAATTTAAAATGTAGCTGGGCACTATGGCACACACCTGTAGTCTCAGACACTCTGGAGGTACAGCCAGGATGATCACAAGTTGGAGGCCAGAGGCAGCCTGAGTAGCTTAGTGTGACCCTGACTCAAAATAAAAAAAAAAAAGGGCTGAGGGTACAGCTCAGTGGTAGAGCACTTACAAAGTATGTAGAAGGCCCTGGATTCAACCCTAAAGTACCACAAAAAATTAAGATGTACAACAAAAGAACTTTAAGTGTTTTTGTCTGTTAAAAAATACAGACATCTTGCTATTGAGATGTTTGAGTTCCTTATGTATTTTAGATATTAGTCTCTTAACTGATGTATGGTTCACCAATATTTTCTCTTACTCTGTAGGTTGTCTCTTCACTTTGTTGGTTTTTTGTTTGCTATTCATAAGCTTTTTATTTTATTGCAATCTCAGTTGTGTAATTTCATTTATTTTTACCTTTGTTTTGGGGTGATATCCAAAAAATCTTTGCCAAGACCAATGTCAATGATCTTTCTTCTATGTTTCCTTCTAGTAGTTTTACAACAGGTCTTATGTTTAAGTCTTCAACATATATCTCAACAGCATTTTTGCATATTTTGTATATTGAGTGATGTATGGGTCAAGTTTCATTGTTCTGTATATAGATATCCAGTTTTCCCAGCAGCATATATTAAAGAAAGTATCCTTTCCTCATTGTGTATTCTTGGCACCTTCACTGAAGATCAGTTCACTGTAAGTGCACAGATTTATTGCTGGGCCCTTTGTTCTATTAGTTTGCATGCCTGATTTTGTGTTAGTTTGTGATTTGATTACTAAAGTTTCATTACAGATTTTGGGATCAGATAGAATGCCTTTTGGGATTAGGTAGTATGCCTTCTGCTTTATTCTTTCTACTTAAGATTACATTGACATTTAGGGACTTTTTAAACCAGAGTGACAAATTGACAAAGGATCTAGAAAGATATTTCTCAAAAGAAGACATATGAATGGATAAGAGTGTATGAAAAAGTGTTCATCACTAAGCATCAGAGAAACACAAATGAAAACCACAAGAAGATTGTATTAGTCATCTGGTGTGTTGCTATGGAAGAGAAACCAAATGAAACAAACTTATGGAGGAAAATGGTTTGTTTGGGAGCTCATGGTTAGAGGAAATCAGTCTATAATGGTGGGAGGCATAGAGGAGCAGCTGTCAGTGGAGCAGGCAGCAGATGATCTCAGAACTTGTTGATCAAGAAGGAGAGAGCAGAGAGAGTCCAGGACCAGGGCTCTAGGTAAAAACATCCAATGGCCTGCCCCTAGTGGCTTACTTCTGCAAAGCTTAGGGACCACATCCCAAAGTTCCACAGCCTCCTCAAATAGCACCACCACGAGGGACCAAGCGAGCTGGGATCTGGCTCAGTGGGTAGAGCGCTGGACTGCAGCCTCTGAGGTCCCGAGTTCAATTCCCAGTACCGCAAAAGTGGGAGAAGGACCTGGCAATCCACTCCCAAGGCAATCCTGAAACAGTCAGCCATTGAAAACCCTATGAGGGTCACTATGAGTCGGATACCGACTCGATGGCACCTAACAACAACAACAACGAGGGACCAAGTGTTTAAACACTTGAACTTTGGAGGACGGTTTAGATTCAAACCATAAGAGATATTACCTATCATCTGTTAAAATGGCTATTATCAAAAAGACAAAACACAACAAGCATTGGTAAGGATGTAGAGAAAAGTGAATGCTTGTACACTCTTGATGGAAATGTACATTAGTACAGCCATTATGGAAAACAGTAAGGAAATTTCCTCAAAAAAACCTAACAACAACAACTATATGTGGAAGAACAAAGTTTCTTATTGATTTTAAATAGAAATGTATTGGTGCCATGATTTATTTACTTGATGTTTGCAAGATTGCAAATGCAACACAGAACTAGGTGACTAAGGTTTTTCTGAATACCAGATGTTGAGAGAAAGAAAGAAAGAGAATAGACATAGAGATGGAAACATTAGTAGATCAAATTAATTCAAGGCCAATGAACTATTTTATTTGCTTAGTAAACAATTCTGATTTCTAAAAGTGGGGCTGGGATTTAGCTCAGTTGGTAGAGTGCTGCTCTGCAGTCTCTGAGGTCCCGAGTTCGATTCCTAGCACCACAAAATGGGAGAAGGACATGGCAACCCACTCCCAAGGCAATCCCCAAATGGTCAGCCATTGAAAACCCTATGAGGGTCCCTATAAGTTGGACTCCATTCGAGGGCACCTAACAACAGCAAAAATTTCTAGAAGAACTATGTTAAAATGTAAGTCACTAAAGAGTATTTTCTTTTACAAATATGATTTGCAAGACTGCCTGGATAAGTTATTACATTTGTAAATCTTGCTCCTTTGAACTAATTAAAAACAAGGAGATTCTTGCAACTAAGACAATACAATATGTATGATTTAAACTTAAATAGATTTATTTAACATGATATTTAAAAATCATTTTATATATTTAATGTGTACAACATGATGTCTTCGTATACATATGAATAGTGAAATAGTTACTATAGTTATGCAAATTAATATATCCATCATCTCACAGTTACCTATTTTTTTGTGTGTGGCAAGCCTATCGAAAATCTATTCTTTCACCAAAAATCCTGAACACAATACAATATTTTTAAGTATAATCCTCACATTGTACATTAGATATCTAGACTTCTTTATCCTACACATCTTCTACTTTGTATCCTCTGACCTGTATCTCTCCGTTTTCTTGCTTTCCTGGCACCTCTGTTAACCACTGTTTTATTCTCTCTTCGTATGTTAAACTTTTTAAATAGTACTCTGAAATAATCAGAAAAAATTATTGTGTTAGTCAGCTTTTCATTGCTGTGACAAAATACCCAAGAAAACAACTGAAGGGAGGAAGGATTTATTTAGACTCAGGCTTTTAGTCAGTGTTGGCTGAATCGACTGCTTTGGGCCTGAGACAAAGCCAATGCTGTGGTGGTGGAAGAGGGTGGCAGAGGCTGCTATCTCATGATGGCCAGGAAGCAGAGAGAAAGACAGATAGTGCTCCAGGACAGGATATAGCCTCCAAGGACATTCCCCCACTGACGTACTTCCTTCCACTAAGCCCCACCTCCTAAAGTTTCCAGAACCTTCAAAAATAGTATCACCAGCTGGGAAGCAAGCCATTAATACATGAGTGTTTTGAAGAAATACAGTATTTCATATCCAAATCATAACAATTATCAAAAATTTACTTCCTTTTTTTTAATGAGATATGTAGTAACAATTCCAACATTTTAAGTCCAACAGTAAATACAACTGTAATTACCTGTTTCATTAATTATCAATTAAAAATAAACCAAGCTCATAATACTTGGTGTCTGAAATGGTATCTGAATTTCAGGGATTATGTCAATTATTTTTGTATGTTCAGTATGTAGAAAAATGTCTAGCCTATATTAAGTACCATAAATATTATTTGAGCAGGGGTGAATTGGATCAAAATTAAGAATGACATATTACTAATGCATTTTAATATATTTGCATTTTATACTGGTAATTATATTTTACATAGGATACTATGAGTAGATAGCCTTCATTTTAGATTTATTTGTGTTGTGATCCAGTTACTGAAGAAACACACATTAAAGAACTAAAATGCCATATTTTGATAAATAGTACTCTTTCTTAGATCTGCAACAAATTTTAATGATATTGACCATGACTGAACACATAGCAGTTAGTGGAATTATTCTGTAATAGAGGAAAGTATAACTGTCTTAGTCTGTTCCTACTGCTATAATAAAATACCTAAGGTAATTGACGGGGTCTGGGATTTAGCTTAGTTGGTAGAGCGCTGCTCTGCAGTCTCCAAGGTACAGAGTTCAATTCTCAGCACCGCAAAAATGGGAGAAGGACATGGCAATCCATTCCTGAGGCAATCCCGAAATGGTTAGCCATTGAAAACCCTATAAGGGTCACTATGAGTTGGACACGACTTGATGGGACCTAACAACAACAAAAATAACCAGGTAATTTATAAAGAACAGAAATTTATTTCTCATACTCATAAGAGCTGGAAGTTAAATTTCCAGGTATTGGGAGATTCAGTGACTAGGGAGGTCTATTGTCTGTTTCTGAGATGGCACCTGGTTGGTATGTCCTCTTCAGGGGACACAATATTTTCATAGTAGAAGGATAGTAGAAGGGACAGAAATGCCAGGCAGCTCTCTGGAGTTTACTTTATAAGGGAATTAATCCATGCATTGGCTCCATCCTCATGACTTAATCACCTTCTAATGGTTCTGTTTTATAATACTATCCACTGGCTCCTATTACAACATATGAGTTTTAGGGGACATGTTCAAACCATAGCAATAACAAATTCTATGACACTCTTTTTCAAAGGGAAAAAGAGATAATGTGCAGGTCAAATTAGGTCATTTATTCAGAACAATGTCTAAAATACTAAACAGGATTATCTGTCTTATTATTTTTATAAATCATTATATCTTGCTGTAACAAAGGGAATATTGTAGGTGTGGATCAAAGAAAAAATGAGACCTGATTGACTGAGAATGATAGTTAAGAATGATGGAAAAGCAGGCATCTAGACATACACCATGATGTAAATCCCAGCAATTTGGGAGGCTGAGGCAGGAGGATTGTGAGTTCAAGGCCAGAGGCAGCCTACACAATTTAACAAGACCCTGTCTCAAAATAAAAAATAAAAAAGGGGATAGAGGTGGAGCTCAATGGTAGAACACTTCATAGCATAAAGGAGGCCCTGGATTCAACTCCACAGTAATACCACACACACACACACACACACACAAATGATGGAGACGCCAGGTATCACAACAACTGTGTAAAAAAATACAGAAAGATAAACATCTCTCCTGTGGATCCAGATGTGCTAGATTTTAATGTGTGTGTGTGTGTGTGTGTGTGTGTGTGTGTGTGACAGAGAGAGAGAGAGAGAGAGAGAGAGAGAGATGTTAGTAGAAGGAGTTTGGAGGGAGATAAGAGACTAAAGGAAAGGGGGAAGGGTAAATAATAAGAATGATAATGGATGGGAGGGTATGGAAGATGAGTATCATGTTTTCTCTCCTATGCAAAATCTCTCTATATATTTGTTGTTAGGTTGGGTTCGACTCAAACAATGCCTGACACTGTGCCATGCCCAGCACTATGTCAGTACTTCTCTCCTATTCATAGGGTCATATACATGACATGCAAGCAGAAAAAGGTCTGTGGGGAAGATGGGGATGAGTGGAGGAGAAGAGCATCATGAAAGGGTAATGGGGAGGTGAACATGAGCAATGCACAATGATATGCATGTGGGAAAATGTCACAATGAAATCTATTAATTTGCACACATTAACTAAAAAAAGTACTAATAAAAATTACAATTGGGAGAAATCAGAAAGTAATTTAAACTTTGAAAAATTTGATAATGGCAAGAACTATTATTGGTTTGTAGCCATAAGATGAATCTATTTCATAATATTTTCTTCAGTTATTAATAAAAAGAAAAATTAGCATTTGTGAGCCCCGAACTATGGAACATGCTTATAAGCCCAGAGACTCATAGGCTGCAGCAGGAGGATCTGAAGTTTGAGGCTAGGGGCAGTCTGCACAACTTAGTGAGACCTCATCTCAAATTAAAAAGAAAAATTTAGAAGGGGCTGGGAGTGCAGCTCAGTAGTGGAGCACATGCCTAGCATGCACAAGGACTTGAGTTCAATCCTCAGTACTGCAAAAAAGAAAAAATAGCATGAGTGTATTCTGTTATAAAATAATTAAAAATCAAGAAAATATGCTGAATAGAATTTATTTCTGGAAAATTTTGAAGACTTAATTACTTAATTATTAATTACACTATGGGAATTTATACTATGGGAAATATAAAATATATTAAATAATTTAAAGTATATATTATAGAACATTATAAAGACAAACATAAAATGTTTCCAAGAATAAAATTTAAGTTTGTAAATAGTATAACCATATAAGAAAAGATAGAATATTGAAAACCTAATTGCTTTACTGAATACTTTGTCATATTTGCTTTACATATATGATTTTTATTTCTTAAAAGTATAAAATATGCACAAAATTTTGTCTTTCATTTTCTTTAGTTTCTACTTCCAAAGGTAGCTTTTATATTGCCATTGGTGCATACCCATCCTATACAAATGTTTTTAAAATTTTTCATGAGCATGAACATACATACAGCCATAATAATCATAGTGAATTAGCTGACATTTGCTGAGCACAAATCTGTGAGAAACACTAACTCATAGTGACCCCACATACAACAGCTGAAACCCTACCAGACACTGTGCCTGTCAGTGCTTCTCTGTTATTCATAGGGTTTTCAATGGCTGAATGTTTCTTGGGAGTGGGTTGCCAAGTCCTTCTCCCAAGCCTACAGCACCTGGTGTTCCCAGGCAGTCTCCCATCCAAGGACTAACCAGGCCCAATCCTGCTTAGCTTTTGAGATCTTATGGGATGGTTTGCCACAGTGGTACAGCTGCAGGCTTTGTAACCTTGTTGTTGTTGTTAGGTGCCCTACATTCATGTCTGATTCATAGTCAACCCTCGTAGGGTTTTCAATGGCTGATTGTTTTGGGATTGCTTCGGGAGTGGATTGCCATGTCCTTCTCCTGTTTTTGCAGTGTTAGAAATTGAACCTGGGTCTTCAGAGACTGCAGAGTAGTGCTCTACCAACTGAGCTAACCCACCTTAGAATGCAATTATATCTACAGTGTACTTAGCCTATCAAAGAAGACTCCTTTCAATAAATATCCCTTGGAACCAGAGCTTATTTATTAGTGATATAATGAATAAGTGTGCCTAAGATCTAATAAACAACATGGGAGGAAAAGGCTGAAACTCTTACAACATCTCATTGGATGTCAAACCTTATTGGACACTCAGTGTTGTTTTGTGATGTTTTCAGATAAGATCTCCTGGCATAAAAGGCTACTAAGCACAAGACCATATGTACTGTGAAATAAAAATGAGAAAAAAATTGAAGATCTAGACTTGATATTAGGGGAAGAACTCAAGAAGCAGAAGTAAGGTTCTTGCTGACATACATTTGATTGGATTCCACATTCAAGGAGGCAACACGTGAATGTCATGTTTCTAATGTAAAATGTCCCCCAATCGTCATGTGCTTGAGTGCTTGGTCTCCAGGTGGTGCTGCTGTCCTGAGAGGTTATGAAACTTTGGGAGGTGGGAGATAGCTTTGTGAAGGTGGGCCACTGAGGATGGGTATTTACAGGTTTTACCTGGATCCCCAGTTCAAGTAAGCACTCTCTGCTCTTGATTGCCATGCCACTTGGTCCTCCAACCTTCCCCACTACCATGCCTGGCTTACCTCTGTGGATAGAAATTCTCTAAACTGTGAGCCCCAATAAATCATTCCTCCCATAAGTTTGTTTCTGTCAGGTATTTTGCCACGGCAATGCACAAGCTGACTAATACAGTGAATTAGCTCACTGGTTTCTAACAAGAAGTGAATACTTAGTAAAAGTCAGTTGTTTATCCTACAGTTACTTCCCTACCCACACCAGGAAAAATAAAATCTGCCATTTGTTCTGTTACAATGTGCAATTTTGTTTTGGGCTTCTATTCAAAGCAAAGAGCAAACTCTCAATTGATTGACGCCCCCTTATATTTTTAAAAAGTCTCCTTCCCATTATCATAAAAGCTCTTCCAAAAAAGCCTGCCATAACGCAACTAATTTCATATTTTAGAACTTCTTTTTATCCTCCCAACATATGATATAACTACCTGAGGCTGACCCCAATGTTGACTGATCCAAATATTTGGTGACTTTAAGTAACATTAAAGTATAATCACTCTTAATTATACCATTCCAAGAATTTGGAGATCGTATTCCATTGTTATTTTTAGGTGTCGTGGAGACTGGTCTGACTCACAGTGACCCTATGTACAACAATATAAAACACTTCACAACACTGTGCCATGCCCGACACTATGTCAGTGCTTCTGTACTACTCATAGGACTTTCAATGGCTGATTGTTTGGGATTGTTTTGGGAGTTGGCTGCCAGGTCTGTCTCCCATTTTTTGCGGACCTGGAGATTGAACCCAGGACCTCAGAGAACACAGAGCAGCACTCTACCAACTGAACTAAACCCCAGCCCATATTCCATTATAGATGTACTTTATTGAGTTCAAATTATCTCATTATTAAAATATTTATATGTTGATATTTCTAGCTAGGTGCCATGGTACATGGGCCTGTAACCCCAGCAATTTAGGAGGCTGTGGTAAGAGGATCGTGAGCTCAAAGCCAGAGGCAGGCTACACAATTTAGCCAGACTCTGCCTCAAAACAAAAAATAAATAGGTGTCCGGGGGTGCAGTTCAGTGGTAGTAGAACACTTGTCTAGCATGCACAAGGCCCTGGATTCAAGCCCTCACAACTCAAAAAAAAAAAAAAAAAAAAAAAGTAAATTTGTGCAATACTGATAAACTGTACTATTGGAAATGCTTCATTTTCTGGCCTTGTTCATTAACAGTCTTGATCTCTGTGTGCATCATAGTAGTGTACTTAAACAAGGTAATCAAACTTTTTAACCCAAATAAATAGAGAAGTAATTAGGACAAAATCTTTTGCTCTTTTTTATTTGTGCAGCATTACAAATTGAACCCCAGACTCACATATGCCAGGCAAGTGCTCCAAAACAGAGCTGGACCCCCATCCTTCGTATTATTTTTTGTTTTTGAAATAGGGTCTCAGTAAATTGTGCAGGCTGCCTCTGGCTGTGAACTTGTGATCTTCCTGTCTCAGCCTCCTTATTCACTGGGATTACAAGCATGCACCAAGGTAATTGGCTGCTCAGGTTTTTTTCTAATCATTTTTAAAGATCATGGAGATCATACCTGCCATAGTTCATTCATGCTGCTACAACAAAATACTACAGAGTACATAATTTACAAATAATAGAAATTTATTTCCTTTAGTTCTGGAAGGTAAGAACTCCAAGATCAAGTCCTGGGCAGATTTGGTGTTTTGTGAGATTTCGCTCTCTGCTTCCAAGATGAGTCCTTTTTACTACGTTCTCTGGAGGGGATGAACACTGTATTCACACGGAGGAAGAGACAGAAGGACAAAAAGACATGAATTTGCTTCCCTTTTATGAGAGCACTAATCCACCCTATAAAGGTAGAGCCTGCATTGGGGATTGCATTTCACTACCACTTTGGGAGTTTCACAAACATTTAAACCATAGCATTCATCTTACATATGATACCAATAGTATCAATTAAAAATGTAGTGCTATTTTTGATAAGCAGGACACAGTGGTGCAAGCCCATACTCCTAGTGATTTGGGAGGCTGAGACAGGAAGATCAGGAATTTGAGGTTGGCGGCAGCTTGTACAACTTAGTGAGACCCTGTCTCAATAAATGAAGTAAATAAAAAATGAGTAGTGCTATTTTTGAAATGGCAGTTGAATAAACTTATTTTTCCAATTTTCAAAAAAATCAGTCTATCTTTAAAACATTCAATACATGTACTTTGTTTTATATATCATTCTTTACCATCGTGTCTAATAATTTGTTCTATAATGCACAATTCCCAGACTTCTCCTTCAAAAATCGAATTCTTCATTTTATTTAAGCTCATAGGTTTTTCATAGCCCATATCCCCTCTGTAAGACTTCATTTTTATTTTAATGTGAAAGCATTACAATTTTTATTTATGTATTTTGCAGTACTTGGGGACTAAATGCAGGGCTTCACACATACTTTGCAAATGCTCTACCACTGGGCTGCAATCCCAGCCCATTTTTTTATTTTTTATTTTGAGACAGGGTCAAGCTAAGGTATGACCATGAGTATGTCCCACCTGAGTTCAGAGAACACCTCAAGAAAAGGTTTAATGCAGTAAACACAAATGATAGAAAAACAGAGGAGTTGTGGCATGACATCAAAGATATCGCTCATGAGTAAAGCAAAAGGTTATTAGAAAGACAGGAAAAAAAAGAAAAGATCAGATTACATGACAAAAGAGACTCTGAAACTTGCCTTTGAAGGTCAAACAGCCAAAGTAAAAGGAAGAAATGATGAAGTTGAGGAACTAAACAGAAGATTTCTAAAGGCAACTCGAGAAAACAAAATCAAATATTATAATAACATGTGCAAAGAGATGGATACAGAAAGCCAAAAGGGAAGAGCACACTCTTTTTGTCCCAACCTTAAGGAATTGAACAAAAAAAATCAAGCCTCAAATGGCAATAGTGAAAGATTCTACAAGAAAAATATTAAATGACGTAGGAAACATCAAAAGATGATGGGAACATCTTCCCATCAAAACATGGGAAGAATAGACAGAGTCATTATACATAAAAGCATTGGTAGATGACCAACCATTCCAAGAGATTGCATATGATGAGGAACCAGTGGTATTGGAGGATGAAGTAGAAGCTGCTTTGAAGAAATTGGCAAAACACAAGGCTCCAGGAATTGATGGAATACCAATAGAGATGTTTCAACAAACAGATGCAGCACTGGAGGTGTTAACGTGTTTATGCCAAGAAATTTGGAAAAGAGCTACCTGGCCAATTGACTGGTAGAGATCCATATTTGTTCCTGTTCCCAAGAAAGGAGATCGACTGAATGTGTGAACTATGGAATGATATCATTAATATCACACACCAGCAAAATTTAAAGTTCATTCAAAAGTGACTGCAACAGTATACAGACAGGGAATTGCAGGAAAATCAAGCTGGACTCAGAAGAGGACAGGGAAACAGGGACATCATTAGTGATGTCACATGGATCTTAGCTGAAAGCAGAAAATGTTAGAAAGATGTCTATTTACATTTTATCAACTATGCAAAGGCCCTTGACTGTATGGATCATAAAAAATTGTGGATAACACTGTGAAGAATGGGAATACCAGAGCATCTAATTGTACTCATGAGGAATCTGTACATGGACCAGGAGACAGCTGTTTGAACAGAATAAGGAAACACTGCCAGGTTTAAAGTTGAGAAAGGTGTGCATCAGGGCTGTGTACTTTAACCATACCTCTTCAATTACTATGCTGAGCAAAAAAATCCAGGAAGCTGGGCTTTTTGAAGAAGAATGCAGCATTAGACTTGGAGGAAGACTCATTAACAACCTGCATTATGCAGATGACACAACTCTGATTTCTGAAAGTGAAGAAGATTTGAAACATTTAGTGATGAAGATCAAAGAACATAGCCTTCAGTAGGGATTGCAACTAAACATCAATAAAACAAAAATCCTTACAACTGGGTCAGTATGCAACTTCACAATAAATGGAGAAAACATTAAGTTTGTCCATGATTTTGTCTTACTTGGTTCTACAATCAACACCTATGGAAGAGGAGCAGTCAAGAAATCAAAAGATGCATTTCTTTGGGAAAAGCTGTGGGAACAGATCTCTGTAGAGTATTGAAAAGTAAAGAAGTCATATTGAAGATGAGGTGTGCCTGATTCATGCCATGGTATTTTCAGTGGCATCATATGGTTGTGAAGGCTGGACATTGAGCAAGGGAGACAGAAGAATTGTTGTTTTTGAATTATGGTGCTAGAGATGACTATTGAATATACCAGGGACTGCCAAAAGAACCAACAGATGTGTCCTAGAAGAAGTGCAACCAGAGTGCTCCTTGGAAGCAAGGATGGCTAGACTGTATGTTACATATTTTGGACATGTAGTGAGGAGGGACCAATTCTTGGGGAAAGACAGTATGTTTGGGAGAGTCCCAGGTCAATGAGAAAAGGAAAACCCTCTACTACATGGATTGACCCAGTGTCTGCAACAATGGACTTAAATATAAATAAAAATAAGGTTGAGGCACAGAATCGGGGACTGTTTCATTCTACTATACATAGGGTCGCTATGAGTCAGACCTGACTTGATAGCACTCAACAACAACAAGCTAATCTATGCAAGCTGCATTTTTCCTCAAACTTGGAGTTCTTGTGCCTTCACTTCCTGAGATGCTGGGATTACAAAATGCACCACTGCTGCTAATGTTTAAAATGTTAGTTTCACCATGCCAGAGTCAAACTCTCCCCTTGTTTTACATTATAGGTATTTTCCTCCTTATTTTGTTTGGGATACAGAGAAGAAATTAATTTTAAGTCCCAAACATATGTAGAACTATTATCTCGAGAATTTAAAACTCTTTTGAATAAAATTCTGCTCTGTGTGCTACTCTTTTCTGAAGTGTCATTTGCAAGTAA
>VMDO01022606.1:0-33205 GCA_007922755.1 Pedetes capensis | reverse complement strand
CTGTACAACAGGGGAAACACTATTGTCAGTGCTTCTCTGCTGTTCATAGGGTTTTCAATGGCAGACTGATTTTTGGGAGGGGGTTGCCAGGTCCTTCTCCCAAGCCTACAGCTTCTGGTGTTCCCAGGCAGTCTCCCATCCAGGTACTAACCAGGCCCGACCCTGCTTAGCTTCCGAGATCTGACGGGATCGGATGCCACAGGGCTACGGATGCAGGCATATACATATATATGTGTATATATATACATGGGCTGGGATTTAGCTCAGTTAGTAGAGTGCTGCACTGCAGTCTCTGAGGTCCCGAGTTCAATTCCCAGCACCACAAAAATGGGAGAGGGACCCGGCAATCCACTCCCAAGGCAATCCCGAAACAGTCAGCCATTGAAAACCCTATGAGGGTCGCTATGAGTCAGATACTGACTTGATGGCACCTAACAACAACAACAACTATATATATATATACATATATATGCATATATGTATATATATGTGTATATATATACATATATATATATACACACACACACACACACACATATACATATATATATATATATATATATATATATATATATATATATATATATACATGGGAGAAGGACCTGGCAATCCACTCCCAAGACAATCCCAAAACAGTCAGCCATTGAAAACTCTATGAAGGTCACTATGAGTCGGATACCGACTTGACGGCACCTAACAATATGTATGTATGTATGTATGTGTATATATATATATATATATATATATATATATATATGTATTTCTTTTAATGTAGATCTAGTTCCTATATATGAGTGAAAACATGATATTTCTCTTTTTGAGTCTAGGTTGTTGTTAGGCACCATTGAGTCAGGTATGACTCATAGCAATCTTATGTACAGCAGAATGAAACATTCCCCGACATAGTTCCAGGCACATGATCTTATTTATGGTTAAGTCCATTGTTGTAGTCACTCTGTCAGTACATCTAGTTGAGGGTCTTCATTGTTTTTGTTGATTCACCATCCTCCCAGAGTGGTATAGCTGGGTCATGTGGTAGATCTATTTTTAGTTTTCTGAGATACCTCCATATTAATTTCCAAAGTGGGTGAACCAATTTACAACTCCACCAGCAGTGTAAGAGGGTTCCTTTTTCTCCATAACCTCACCAGCATTTGTTGCTATTTGTTTTATTGAGCTTGGCCATTCTCACCGGAGTAAGATAGAATCTCAGAGTTGTTTTGATTTGCATTTCCCTAATAGCTAGGGATATTGAGCATTTTTTCATGTGTTTCTTGGCCTTATGAGCCTCTTCATTTGAGAACTGCCTGTTCAGTTCCTTTGCCCATTGGTATATTGGGTTATTTGTTTTCTTGGGTATTGCTTTCTTGAATTCTTTAAAAATTCTGGAAATTAGTCCTCTGTCCAATGTACAGGATGTGGAGATTTTTTTTCCCATTTAGTGGGGATTACCTTGACTTTGTTGATTGTTTCCTTTGTTGTACAGAAGCTTTTCAGTTTCATGTAATCCTATTTATCTACTCTTGTTGCAATTTCTTGAGTGATTGGAGTCCTATTAAGGAAATGCTTTCCTATGCCTATATGTTGGAACATATTGCTTATCTTTTCTTCTAGGGATTTTAAAGTTTCTGGTTTTATGTTGAGGTCGTTTATCCATTTTGAGTTAACTCTCATGCATATTGAGAGGTGTGGATCTGTTTTCATTTTTCTGCAAGCAGATATCCAGGTTTCCCAGCACCATTTATTGAAAAGGTTATCATTTCTCCAATTTACCTGCTTTGATCTTTTGCCAAAAATCAGGTGGCTAGGGATGTGTTGATGTATCTCTGGGTCCTCTATTCTGTTCCACTGGTCTTCAGGCCTATTTTTGAACACAACCACATTTTTAATCTAATCATTTCTTGATGGACATCTTGGCTGGTTCCCTATCCTTGCAGTTGTGAAGGGTGCTGCAATAAACATGGAGGTGTCCCTATGGTATGATGACTTGTCTTCTTTTGGGTATGTACTCAGGAGTGGTATAGCTGGGTTGTATGGTGGCTCTATTTTCAGACTTCTGAAGAACCTCCTTCCTGATTTCCATAATGGCTGTACTAAGTTATAGTCCCAACAACAGTTTCTTTTTTGCCATACTTGGGGCTGAACCCAGGCCCTTGCACATACTTTGCAAATGCTTTACCACTGAGATGTACCTCCAGCTGTTTTTGCATCTTTAGACAGGGCCTGGCTAAGTTATGCAGGCTGCCTTTGGCCTCAAACTTGTGATCCTCCTGCCTCAGCCTCCTGAGACACTGGGATTATAGGCAGGTGCCACAGCCCCTGGCATTGGATATGTCACTTTTAAAAAACCCATTCATCAGTTGATGGACATTTGAGTTGTTTCTGTACTTTAGCTGTTGTGAATAATGCTGCAATGAACATTTGTGTACAATGTTTGTGTGGATGTAGGTTTTCACTTCTCTTGGGTATGTATTTAGGAAAGGAATTACTGGATCAATACACTCTGGGTGTTTAACCATTTGAGGAACTGCCAGACTGTTTTCCGAAGTGACTTCACCATTATTAACAGTGTGTGGTTCCAATTTATACACATTCTTACCAACTCATTATTATCTGTCTTTTTTTATTGTTTATATATCCATTTTTGTTATTGTTAGGTGCCATCAAGTTGGATTTGGCTCATAATGACCCTCATAGAGTTTTCAATGGTTTTTTTTTTTTTTTTTTTTTTTTTTTTTTTTTTTTTTTTTTTTTTTTTTTTTTTTTTTTTTTTTTTTTTTTTTTTTTTTTTTTTTTTTTTTTTTTTTTTTTTTTTTTTTTTTTTTTTTTTTTTTTTTTTGGATTGTTTTGGGCGTGGGCTGGCAGTTCCTTCTCCCATTTTTTTGAGGTACTGGGGATCGAACCCAGGGCTTCAGTGTACATAGAGTGGCACTCTATGAACTAAGCTAAACCCCAGCCCCAATTTCCATCCTAGTGGGTATTAAATGACATCTCATTGTGGTTTTGATTTGCATTTCTCTAATGAAGTTGAATATCTTTTCATGAGCTTATTTGCAATTTTGTGTATCTTTGGAGACATGTCTATTCAGATCCTTTCCCATTTTTAGAATGTCTTTTAAAAAAAACAGTACCGAGGGGTTGAACCCAGTATTGCAACTGGGTAGAGAAGTGCTCTACCATTGACCTGCACCCCAGCCCCTTTTTATTTTTTATTTTGAGTCGGATTTGTGCTAAGTTGTGCAGGCTGCCACTGACCTCAAACTCACAATCTGCCTGCTTCTACCTCCCAAGTCACTGGGATTACAGTTGCGCACCACAGGACCCGCCTTTAGATTGCCTTTTCATTATTGAGTTGTAAGTGTTCTTATGTAGTCTAGATACAATTCTCTGATCAGATACATGATTTGTAAAATAGTTCTCTCATTCTATAGATTGTGTTTTCACTTTCTTGATGAGTTTTGAAGTACATAAGTTTTTAATTTTGACATAAGTTCAAGTTATCTCTTTTGTTGTTGCTCATGTTTTTGGCTATTATCTGTTGACTTTTGTTGTTGTTAGGTGCCCTCGAGTCAGTATCCGACTCATAGTGACCCTGCATACAACAAGCGAAATACTATTGTCAGTGCTTCTCTGCTATTCATAGGGTTTTCAATGACTGATTTTTTTTTGTTTGTTTGTTTGCTTGTTTGTTTTGGAGTGGGTTGCCAGGCCCTTCTCCATTGACTTTTAGGTACATTTTTTAAGGATTTTTTTTTTAATTGTTGTTGTACATGTGGTTGTTCTAGGGATCCATATATGCATTCTTAACTTCTAATACTCTACTTCAAGTTCTGCTAAAATACAATTTGGTTCCAATATATAGGCCGATACCCTGCCCACACTGATATTTCTGTCCCATGCAGATATTTCTAAGTCCATATATGTCAGAAATCCAGAAGTATAACTTTTTTCTTTTTTACAGTACTGGGGGATGAAATGTAATTAGTTTGTGTTAGAAGAAAAGATAAACTAAGATCCTGCTTGATAGTAACATAAATAGAGGGGAAGTGGAGAAGAGAGTTTCCATGTATAAGTCATGCTGGGGTCCTTAAATTCTAGGGTAGTACAGAAATATCTTTCAACATTTTCAGAAGAGAAATGGATAGCAGTAAGAGTAATACCAAAAGTACAAACAATGTAAATATAGGATACAAATCAGTAGAGGGAGAAAGGAAGGGAAAATATAGAACACTATCAATCCAGCAATCTGGAAGAGAGGGAAAATTAAAGAAAAAACATTAAAGATACAATAGATGATATATAGTAGAAACAAGTCAAAATAAATCTATAAGTACAACATATTTAAATGTATTAAGTATATTAAAAGACAGATACAATAAGGTCAAGTCTTCCAAAATATAGCTGGGCTTACAACAGATAAATCTAAAATAAAAGCACACAGGAAAGTTGAAAATAGAGGAATGGAAAAGGATCTAGCAAGCAAATACTAACCAAAAGAAAGCTGCTTATGGCAGAGAAATTTAAAAAGTGCTATTTGGGATAAAGAGGAACATAGTACCTAACAATCTGACAACAAAATATGAAGCTGAAGCTGACAGGATTGTAACAAGACAGGGACAAATCACAAGCATGGTGAAAGTTTATTTTGTTTTGTTTTGTTTTGTTGGCGATTGAACTCAGGCCCTCTCACATGTTAAATGCATGCTATATCACTGAGCTGTATCCCCAGCCAAGATTTTGATATATGTTTAATAGAAGTATATTTTTACAGAAAGCAATAAAAGATAAAAGTTTAAAGATTTGACAAATGAATAAGAAAACTTGATTTAGACTTTTTTTTGAGAAAACAGGATATTTCTAAAAGATTGCCTATACACTATTTTCAAAGGAAATTTCAACACATTCTTAAGAACTGATATTTCAGCTCAGACATCATTTTACTAATCATGCTAAAATTAATTAGGAAGATATTTTTAAAATCACACATGGATTATAAGCTTTGAAAACACTTTCTTGAATAATTTATGAGCTTAAGAAGATATCACTGAGAACTGTATAGAAATATAAATTTATAGAATGTTATAAATAGTTTCATGCCAATAAATTTGAAAAAGGTTATTGTGGTTGAGACTGCCAGTTTTCCAAACCCATTCCTGTTTTTTGCTCAGTAATGGAACCTCTGATTTTTAGCTGAGTAGATGACTGCCTGAATAAGGAAGATATTTGCTAACATTTCTTGCAACTAGAATTCTTCTAAGGCTATGTTCTGATCAATGAAATAGAACATTTATCATGTGGCAACCTCTGGGAAGTTCTCTAAAAATTCACCTGGCACCTATTCTTTGATCCCTCTTCATTCCTTCTTATAATCAGCTAGCTGGAATATTGACATGATGTCTGGAGCTGCCACAGCTCATTGTACAATGAGATTGGAGTCATGTGTGGAGGATGACAGAGCAGCAAGGTAAAACAAGCCTACATCCCTGATAACTTTGACTGTAGTTAGCAGTCCTGTACAAACTGCCTCCAGAATTCTTTTATGTCTTGGAAAACAAACTTGTAGCTTGTTGGCCATGGAGTGCACTGAGAAAGTAACATTTTAAAAGGAGTGCTCACCTACTGATTGCAGGGATTTTTGGTCAAGCTTCTGACATTTATTTTGAAAAATTGCTTGGTCTGTGATAGGCAATATTTTGCATGCATCTCAGGTATAAAATATAGCACATCATCATCTCATGAGGTCTCATAAGGCATAGTTCTGAAGGGAAATCTCTATCTAATCAAAGAAATTTCTCCAACAATGAAAATTGATTTCACTAATATCAGTTTTCTACCCAACCAATCTGTTTTAGAAACTTTCTAGATATACCATCACTTCTTGTTTATTTGACAAATTATAATGTAATTTTTTGAAGATCACATAACATAGGCCTATAATGACACACATGATTCAACTGTAATGAGGATAATGTAAATATCCATAACCAAGTTCAGTTTTGTAGAGGTGACAACAAATATGTCACAACTGCCACTGAAGAGCAAAGTACACAGTGTCATAGATTGGTAGATATAGAGTAATTTCAAAGATAATAAAATGGCTTAGAATAAATGACAGATAATACATTTTGACATCCAATAGGGAAACCACTTCCATCTTGATGGTTGTTCTAAGTCATTAAATTTGGGGGATGGTTTGTTATATAACTAGAGCCAAGAAGTGAGATCATTTATAAAAAACAACTGGGAGAGATATGTTTCTAAAGTTATACAAATTCCTTATTAAATTAAAAGTTGGACCTTTGTTCAACATCAATTCATGACTGCATGTCCTCTGGGCTTATGAGAAAAAGAGAAAGAATGTCCAAGGCACTGCCTTTATTTTAATGTCAGCTTGTTCTTTCTGTAAATAACTGCCTAGGTTGGGAAAGCTGAAAGTCACTCAGACTTTGGCCAGACAGGAAAGACAAGTGAGCTCAGATAAACCACAAATCACATTTGTGGCTGCGAATTTGGACTGGTAATTATGAACATTTATAGTAAGAATTCAGTCATTTAAAAGGATGTGCTTTGAATGGTGAGTAATACATCTTTCCAGCATTGAAAGGTTTCTCACTGGCTTTGCTTCCATTTCAGTCCCCATCTTCTCCTCCAGAGGAATAGAAGTGACTATCAGCTATGCTAGCCACTCTGCACTTGTAATGAATGTATCATTGTGTTAGTGACAGCTCGTAAAGCTCAGTGTAGGCACGCATGAGGGTGCCTTGTTCACTTTTCTCTAGTTTATAGCATATTTGGAAATTTTTATAATGAAGCATTTCTTTGAAAGGCTGTTTCTATAAAGTTCCAAAAAATACTTATTGGTTACTTAAACCAATAAGTACATCCCAACAAATTAGAAGCAGGACTCCAAATAAATATTTGTACACCTATCTTCATAGAGGCATTATTCATAATAGCTGAAAGATCTACTAACATATCAATGGGTAAATAAAAATGTCATATATGTATACATACAAAGGGATATTGTTCAGCCCTAAGAAGGAAGGAAATTCTGATACATGTTACAACACAGATGAACTTTGAAGACATTAAACTAAGTGAAATGAGCCAGTCTCAAAAGGTCAAATACTTATGATTCTATTTACATGAGGTTCCTGGAGTAGTCAGATTCATAGAGACAGAAGGTAGAGTGGTGGTTAGTAGGGGCTGGGGGAGGAGGGAGGGAACAGAGAATTATTGTTAAGTGAGTATAGCATTTCAGTTTTGCAAGATGATGAAGGTGCTGAGGCTGGATGGTAGTACAGCCCTATGAATATACATTTTTTTTTTTTTTGTCGTCCTAGGGGCTGAACCCAGGGCTTTGTGAATATTTTGCAAAAACTCTACCACTAGGCTCTACCCCCAGCCCCTTTTTATTATTTTTTTTAAATTTTGAGGCAGGGTCTTACTAAGTTACTCAGGCTGCCTCTGACCTCAAACTTGTGGTCCTCCTGCCTCTACCTGCCAAGTTACTGGGTTTACAGGCATGTGCCACAGCCCCTGGCCATATGAACATACTTGATTGCACTGAACTTTACATTTAAAAATGGTAAATTTTATGTTATACCTATTTTATCACACCAAAAAATTTAAAGATATGTCTAGTTTTTAAAAATGTTATGAGGAAGAGAGAAGAGGGAAAATGAACATAAGTACAGAAGAGACAGACATTGTTTGAGCTCTAAAAAATATCATAGTCTTCACGTATATGTTCATTTGTATCCATCATTTCCCCTAAATGGGGTCTCTGACTTACTCTCCAGCCCTGCCTTCTTCCCCCAAAGCCCCTGTACCTCTGAGGCAGGAGCTGAGGCCACAGAGCCTGTCACAGGCAGAACTAAGAAGCACAGTGTGTGAGGTAGCTTTTTGTTACTATGACAAATATCTGAAAGAAACAACCTAAAGGGAGGAAAGATTCATCTGGGCTTATGGTTTCAGAGGTGTCAGCCCATGGTCAGCTTGCTCCACTGTTTCTGTCTCAGTGGTGAGCAGAGCATCATGGTGGGGAGGGCATGGTGGAGCAGAGCTGCTCACCTCATGGCAGCCAGGAAGCAAAGGAAGACAGGAAGCTGGCAGGGGCAGGATACCCTTCAAAAGCACACCCCTAGTGACCCACTTCCTCTAACTAGGCCTCAGCTTGGAAAGTTCCCATCACCTCCCAAGAATGCTACGAAATTGTGAATCCATCAGTGGATTAATCCATTGATGAAGGCAGCACTCTCAAGGTCCAATCATTTCTCAATGATTGGGACTCAGTCTTTAACACATGAATCTTTTGGGAGAGATATTTCATATTCAATCCAGAGCACAGAGACAAGCCCTTCCATGCCTCTCAGCAATACTCCATGGCTCTCTCAGGGTGAGCCCTCTGCTCTTCCTGCCTTCTTCTCTTCACCAGACTGAACCACTAGGCAACTCCTCTCATTTCTCTGAGGAGAAAAAAATTGGGTCCCAAGGAGGAAGTAGCCATTCCCTGTGACCAGGGAAAGGAGTGAGAAGGGATGGACATTTCATACACATTCCTTCAGACCTCAGGTTTTTGTAGCTTTCAGGCTGCCCAGGTTTTCTGGTGCTCCCAGAACCACCTAGAAATCTGTTTTGTTTTGGGAAACCCTCATAAAGTGCCCTCCCAGGACTCAGTAGAAGCTCTTTATGACACATCATTTGGAAGAAGTCCACGAGTGGGAATAAATCCATCAGAAGTTAAAAATATCACTGGTCATTTAAAAACACATTCTTCACTCAACACAGCAGATGTTAGTTTGTAAACACAGCCATTTAAAGGCAGAGAAGGCAAGAGTACAAAAAAAGGAAGGCTGTGGGGGGCAGGGCTAAAGTATTTGAAAATAAGTTGTTTCTGTAAGTCCCCATCGGATTTGGTTGTTCAGTTGTTTATACTTTATCTGTTCCCTGAAAGAATATTTAAAGTGACAGAGATGAGGAGAGTAAAAGGATTAAAAAACAGATGATCCCCTCAGAGTAAAAAAAGGCCAAGGTAGGGAAATAAGACATGACCAGGGGTGATTCGTAAGACATGCCTTTGGACCTTGTGTCCTTTGCTGGTAGTGCGATTCAGGGTTGACTCTGAGCTTCTTGGCAGTCAAAGCGAAGAGGGCAACGCCATTGATAGGAATCATGAAGATAAAAATAAACCAGCTATTGAGGAGAAGCAGAGTTCCTGGAACACTTGTGCCTATCACTCTCCGGAGGCCTTTGATATAATGTAAGAGACAAAACCCTCAAAATCATTCCTGCCATGAAACAATGGGCAGTTTCCTGGGACTCTTTCCAAATGTGGCAGTCAGCATGAGTAAGGGATAACCCAGAAGCAAAAAGTCATTTTGGACTTGCTGGAAGTGATCAGAGAGTATGATCCAGGCGTGTAGCTCTTAGGCAACCAGACACAGTTCGAGGACAATGTTTTAGACCATCATGTGAGCTAAAAGGAGTGTACTATTCCCTGACCGTCATCTCCCATTGCAATACATTTGACAGAAATTGGACCACAGTGATGCATCTGACTTTGTCTCAGAGGCTCTATGGAACTATGCCTCCAGTTTACTTAGGCTCTCTCCTGGGTTCCACAAGCCTTAAAGTCAGTGTTTGTGACCCAGCTCACTTTCTTGCACACTGTTGGCCCAGAATCACCTATGCCCTGTGGAATGAGCCCTCTTGAACCCTGATTTTTGTCTCCATAACTGTCCTCGAGTTGGCTACTCTTGCAATGCTTTGATCTTACTAAGTACTTAAAGGCAACCCAGAGAACACCCAGAGAACGCTCAGCTTCTGTATCTCTTGGCAAAAAGATTTATGTCAAGGTCAAATCTACTTCCTCCATGAGGCTCCAGATTGCTTTGTTATCTTCCCAGTGGTGGAAATGATAAGAGGAAAGCATTCTGATTTGGAACTTGAGCAGATATGGTTATGGGAATGAAACACAGGGAATTCTTTCTCCTGCCATCTTCATTGATTTAAATAAAAATCTTGTCATGCGCAATTCAGAAGACAAAAGTTTTTTGTTTTTTAGTTTATTTAATTAGTATTTTATAGAAGAGTAGGCTTTAACTAAAGTCCAACCTGGGGCGTCATGTTCTGCCCTGCACATTTTCTGTTAGACTGGGCCTGATCCTGTGTCCTCCATGTGTGCTCCGAGAGGGTGGGGAGAATGACAAACACTGTTCATCCTATAATGTTCTTTGGGTGTCAGCAAAATTGCAGTGGAACTTCCTCTCCTCCTCCTCCTCCTTCTTTTTTCAGTAGTGGGGGTTGAACCCAGGGCCTCGTGCTTGCATACTTTGCAAGTGCTGGACCACTGAGCTGCATCCCCAGCCCTTTTTTTTTTTTACTTTTTGAGACAGGGTTTCACTAAGTTACGCAGACTGCCTCTTGGTCCCAAACTCGCGATCCTCCTGCCTCTGCCTCCTGAGTCACTGGGATTACAGGCATGTGCCACCATGCCCAGCTGGAACATCTTTTTGAAAGGACCCTGATCTTATGCCCAGCCCAGAGGAGATTGATCAGGAGGCATTAACTTGCCTTTGTGCCTTCCAAGGGTTGAAGAAGTAGGGTCTTGTTAAACTGAGTTAAGTTTAAACTAAAGCTGCCACTGTGCATATTTTAAATTTGGCCTAAACATTTCTCTGTGCATAGTGAATTATAAAATAACCTGATGTCTAAACAGACGGTGACCTACTCTTACAACAAATAAATGAGTCTTTGTCAATCACTTGTGGCCAACTGTTCAAATGTGTTCAGATGAGACAGATGAGAGCTGTAGCCATAGGCTCTCTCTGTACCTCACTTCTGCTTTTCATATGTTGCTGCCTTTTCTCTGCCTATAAAGACTACTTGCCCATTTGGCAGGATGGAGAATTCTGAACCGTTTTTGGGGTAGACTGTTCCTTTACTCTAGAATCACAAAGTCAATCAAGAGTGGGGTAACTAGATTTGTTGTGAATCTCTTTTGTTTGTTCATTTTGTTTGTTTGTTTGAGACAGGATCTTGCTGTATAACCTAAGCTGGTGTGGAACTTTCGATCCTCCTGCCTCAGCTCTTGAGTGCTGCGATTACAGGTGTGTGTCACTGTGCCTGGCTATGAATTTCTTTTTTATTCATTTCAGACTAGTCAAAGAGCACACCACTGGCTGGGGGGAACTGCGAAGGGCTCCCAGCCAGCCCCTCGAAGGCAGTGTGGCAACCACACTGTCCCATCTCTACTCACTTCCTGCAGTGCTTATGTGTGTCTGTTAGGTGGTCAGGAGGGGTTTATACAAAGAGATCTGTACACACAGTTTTGCTCATAGCTACTCATGGGCTCATCATATAGATGTTTTTATTGTGGTGACTTTGCAAAACCACCAATTTTGAAAAAAAACACATTTGCTTGAGCAAATGAAAATTCTGGAGCAAACTTCCATCACAAGGACCCCTGGCATTGCATTTTTATAACTGCACTTCTTCCCCTGTCTATAATCTCTGGTAACCACTTGTCTTTTCCCCATTTCTATAATTTTGTCACTTTAAGACTGTTACTCACTGTGTGAAGCTCAATGGCAGAGTTTGTGGTTAGCATGTAGGGGGCTCTAGGCTGATCCCTAGTGTGTGTGTGTGTGTGTGTGTGTGTGTGTGTGTGTGTGTGCACATACGTGCACTCATGCACACACACAAAGTTACATAAATGCAATCAGATCGTGGTATATAACCTTTTTGGATTGACTTTGACTTTTGTCACTCAGCATGATTCCCTGGAGATTCATCCAACTTGTTTATATCAATAGTTCCTTCCTTTTTATTGCTCAGTAGAGTGCCATGGTATTGATGTATCACAGTTTGTTTAACTGTTTATCCATTAAAGGAAATCTGGACTGTTTCCTACTTAGGGGTGCAAATCAAGGTGCTACAACATTCATCTACAGGTTTTTTTGTGTGAAGATATGTTTTTCCTTCTGTGGGACAAATGCCCAAGAGTGCAATTGCTGGGTTGTATGATAATTGCATGTTTAGTTTTTCCAGAAACTGTTGAATTATTTTCCAGAATGGCTGTACCATTTTACATTTCCACCAGCAGTATATGAGTGATCCAGTTAACTTCATTTTTCTTTTTACAGTATTAGAGGGCTGAACTCACAGCCTCACACATCCTTAGCAAGTGCTCTACCATTGAGCTGTACTACTAGCCCCTTTTAAATTCATTATCTTGAGATAGGGCCTTGCTAAGTTACATTGGCTGCCTGTGGCTTTGAACTTGCAACCCTCCTGCTTCTACCTCCTGAGTCACTGGGATTATAGATGTGTGCCCTCATGTCCAGCTTACATTCTTGTCAGCATTTGGTGTTGATTTTTTTTTTTATAATAGTACCTGGAAATTGAACCCAGGGCCTCGTGCATGCTAGGAAAGGACTCTACTACTGGCCTGTACCCTCAGCCCCTTTTATTTTTTTATTTTAAGACAAGGTCTCACTAACTTGCACAGGTTTTCTCTGTTCTTGAACTTGCTGTTCTCTGGTACCATCCTCCAGAGTTGCTGGGATTACAGGCATGTACCATGGTGCCTTGCTGACCCCGTTATTTTATGTTAGCAATTTTGATAGTTGTGTCATGTTTCCTCACGGTAGTTTTGATTTGCATTTCACCAACAACTAATACATTGAACATCTCCTGTATTTATTGGCCATCTGTGTAACTTCCTCAGTGAAATATCTATGATTTTTGCTCATTTTTCTAATTTGATTGGTTTTTATTGTTGAGATTTTAGTGTTTTTATTCTCCCCTCATCTTTTCCTCCTCTATTTATTTATTTATTTATGTGTGTGTGTGTGTGTGTGTGTGTGTGTGTGTGTGTGTGTGATACTGGTACCATGGAGTTGAACCTAGGGCCTCAAGTGTGCTTTTGCAGGCACTTTACCACTGAGCCATACCATTAGCCCATTTTTTACTTTCTATTTTAAGACCGGGTCTTGCTAAGTTACTGAGGTTGCCTTGGGCCTTCAACTTGAGATCCTCCTGCCTCTGCTCCCAGAGTTTCTGGGACTGTAGGCCTGAACAACCGCACTCAGGTCTTTTCTTCTTCCTAACAGGATCTTTTGCAGAGCAAATGTTTTTTATTTTGATGAGTCCTAATTTTTAATTGCTCCTTTTAGAGATTGTGTTATTGGAGTTAAAACTAATAACTGCCTAGCCCTACATCCCAAAGATTGTTCCTTAAAATTATACTTTTATTCTTTCAATAAGCCTTTGATCCATTTTGAATTAATTTTTGTATAGGATGTAGAGTTTGCCCATGGTTATCCAATTGTTCCAGCACCATTTGCTGAAATGACCCTTACTTCATTTACTTGCTTTTCATTCATAAATGGAGGAAAGAGATGGAAGAGAAGAGAATGAATGAGACAGATTTTAATAACATGATTGTGCCCAAGCAGCAAGAGGCATAGGGGTACTGGGAAGCAAGTGTTGATTGGGTAAGGGGGAAGCATTGCCTGAGGAGGAGCTGAGTGCAATGCTGTTACAAACTGAGGACAGCAGGAAGGCATTTGATTCACGCATTTTCCATCTGCAAGGGGAATGAGGACTATGGTAGGAAAGAGAATGGAGGAAACTCAGCCCCATACTTTCCACTAGGTGAAGGAGCAAGGTTGGCCTGGGTGTCGTTCTATGGGGTGGGGAGGGTGAGGAGCAAAATGGGGTGGTGTCCAGGTTCAGAAGGTTGTATTCAAACTGACAAGTAGAACTTGGGGTGGAGAGGGGTTCCCTCCAGGCAACCTCCTTGACTACAGTGGTGACAACACTTCCTGCAGGATGCCCTGCTCCTCCAGGGCCTGACCACACTAGGTATCCCCTCCCCAGGCTGCCTGTCATATTCCTAATGGTGTTCGCCCCCCTTAGCTACCTAGTGGTGCTGGAATGTAACTACTTAAAGCCCCAAGAGCCTTCCACAAGAAACATGACAGCTTTGCATTCCACCTCCTGGTTCCCTTCCATGTGACTGTCTCCCAAAACTTCTCTGTTATTTTTGGAATGGAGAAACCAAATGCTGTATGGCTTCTTGAAAAGTCAAGGTGATAGTTCTCCAGCTTGTTTTCAGAAAATAGACACTTGACTTGATTTCTCTTCACTAGGCATTTCTAATTCATGAAGAATGAGGCCATAGGAAAGAACTATTTTGGTGAGGTTAATCTATGTGTGCACCTTATTAGTAGTTGTAGTGGGATTTGAAGTAAAAATATAACCAAACACATTGACACTTACGTGTAAGGCACAAACAATGGAATGGGCTCTATGGCCCACTTTGAGATCTTTGAGATCCCCAGCCCTTTTTTATTTTTTATTTTGAGACTGAGGCTCGCTAAGTTGTGCAGGCTGCCTCTAGCCTCAAACTTGCAATCCTTCTGCCTGAGCCACTGCTAACAGCAGTACTGAGATTCTTCCCAGGTGAGCTATTAACATAACACAGTGGAGGAAGGGACTATCTAGCTGGTGATGGCTTATTTTCTGCCTTCTTTATACACCATATTGATGGCACCTGTAATATAGACCCAACCTGTGTACTACTTTTATATGCTTTTCTTAATGATCCTCACAGATACTGTAGTGAATTGAATACTGTCCACCCAAAATGCACATCCACATCCTAATGCCCAGAATCTGTGGGTGTGACCTTATTTGGAAAAGGGTCTTTGCAAGTGCAATTAGGTTAAGCATCTTGAAATCATCCTGGATGATCTAGGTGGACCACAAATCCAACAAGTATCCTTATAAGAGACAAAAGGAGAAAGGATACAGACACAGAGAGGAGAGGGTCATAGGAAGATGAGGACAGAGATCAGAATGATGCCACTCCATACCAAGGAACACCTAGAGCTACCAGAACCTGGAAGAGGCAGGAAAGTATCCTTCTCTGGAGCCTTCAGAGGGAGTAAGGCCCCAGCTTGATTTCAGACATCTGACCTAGAACTGTGAGAGAATAAACATCTGTTCTCATAAGCAACCCAGTTTGTAATAATTTTTTGTAGCAGCTCCAGAAAACGAATACACACATTAACTTGTAAACATGTGTTAAGAGAGTTTAGAAGTTATGAGGATAGTGTTTACAATGAAGACAGCATTAGAAATAGGTCCTCATACCTTCTTACAGTAGGAATATTTATGTTGGGACATGAATTATTGTTAGGTGCCATCGAATCGGTGTCTGACTCATAGCGACCCTACGTACAATAGGCGAGAAACAGTATTGTTACCGTTTCTCTGCTATTTGTAGGGCTTTCAATGGCAGATTATTTTTTGGGAGTGGGTTGCTGGGTCCTTCTCCCAAGCCTACAGCACTTGGTGTTCCTAGGCAGTCTCCCATCCAAGGTCTAACCTGGGCCAACCCTGCTTAGGGTCCGAGATCTGATGGGATCAGATGCCACAGGGGTATGGCTGAAATGGCAGAACACTAACTACATAGGCCATTCATTAAAGGAGTCATTGGGTCCACACCTGGAGTAAAGTAAGGAGGGTTTGGTGTCAAGCACCAAAGGTAGGTCCCATGCAAGGTCACCAGGACTTTGCTGCCCTCCCTCAGCCCTGCCTCTCTCAGCTATGAGACCCTCTGTGTGTTTCCCCTCATCCTCTCTGGCAGAGCATATGCTTTCTTCATGTTCCAGAGAAGAAGGCTGCTGACCACTGCACATTCACATCCTTCCTGGACCCTGACCCCAGAGCCTCCTGTCAGATCTGCAGAGACTTGGGAAGAGCTCTGATTGGCCTGGTATGGGCCACATGTCCAACCTGGGGTGGAATGCCAAGGGGTAGGATCTGTGTGGGAGAAGCTGCTGGCTGCTCCCCCAAACCCAGGTTCTCCTCTTGCTCCAGGGCACTCAGCTAGAAAACTTTCCCAGCCTCTCTGGGAGGGAGGCCTAGTCAGGTGATGATGTTCCAGCCAATGGAACGTGAGCAGATGGATGTGCCCGCCTCCAGGTCTGGCCCATTAAAGTCTCTTCCATGGGCTCTTTGGGTTCCTTTTTCCCTCTGGTTGGCTGGAAGGGAGGCCACCCAAGGTCAACCTTGCAAAGCTCAGATTGAATATGGGCAGTGACCCCACTTGTGGGTAGTCACCAAATGAATGAGTTGTATGGAAGAGGGCTATCTGCTGACACATTCATCAGCTCCCTACTGTTATATGAACAAGAAATAAGCTTCTACTGAATTTAAGCCATTGTAATGGAGGGGTTTGTGTTTCTGTAGTCATCCTGCATTAACTAAAGCAACATGTTACCAAAAGAAGGCACAAATGGAAGGACCTGGGCCACCAAAAACAATACCAGATGTGTCAAATGTACAAATCAGACAGGCATGGTTATGGGGTGGTGACAATCAGCCACATGCTCCCAGGTCTCAAGCAACAAAAGTCTCTTTCTCTCACTTGTGCCACTTACTAATTGTGAAGTGTCTGGGAGGGACTTGGCCTTAATCTCATGCTTGCTCAGGGACCCAGGCAGAGGGAGGCTTTAGCTTCATGATTGCACAACTGTCAAGGCAGGTGACGGCCTGTGGTGATTCATTCATTGGTTTTTAAACCATCAGTGTGATGCAATGTTTTCTTGGCCAGATCAAGTCACTTAACAATTCCCAAGCGCAAGAGGGTAGGGATGTGCAGGCCCACAGTGTTTCCAGGAGGAGTAGGTCTGGTGCAAAGAAAACTGACTTTAATTGTATTTGAATTAATTAATTTGTTTTTGAGGTACTTGAGGGTTGAATCCAGGGCCTTGTATGTTATAAGTATTCTACCCTTGGGCTGCACCCTTAGCCCACATTTTACGTTTTATCTTGAGACAGGGTCTTGCTAAGTTACGCAGGCTGCTTCTGGCCTCAAACTTTCGATCCTCCTACTTCTTGCCATGTTTGGGGTACCCTCTATCCCCCTGGGAATCCCAACATATATATTACTATTTGGATTCAGTTTATCCAAATACATGAGTACTTACCTATGCCTAAAACCTACAAGTGCATGCTGGGTACCCTGGCACATGCCTGTAATCCCGGAGACTTGAGAGGCTCAGGCTGGAGGATCATGAATTCAAGGCCAGAGGCAGGCAGTGCAACTCAGTGAGATCAAAATAAAAAAAGAAAATGAAAAAGGGGCTGCAGAGGGGGTTCACTTGTAGAGCACTTGCATAGCAAAAACAAACAACAAAATGAAAACACCCTCAAACCCCCTACAATTCCCACCTTAGTTGGTCACTTGATTGGATTTGTAGTTGTGTGACTTTTAGTGTGCACAAATTTCTGTTTTCCCAGCCAACTTTAAAACAGATAGGAATCTATGATATTTAAATATAAATTTTAATTTAACTTCAAAAATATTTGAATTTGATGGATTCTTCTATTCTTTCAAGTTCTGGTTGGTGGTATACTATTTTTTGCCCAGATATCTTACATATTTGAATTATGATAATTATTATCCTTTCAAATATTTGCCATTGCTTAGTTAAAGAGCCTAGAACAGTAAGTAAAGTGGAGCTGACATTCTTAACTTTCTTTCTAAACTTAATGAATATTGCTTTGTGTACTCTTGACAATTATTTGAGGTTGATATAATTAAGAAATTATAATCTCAGCACTCAGGAAGTAGAGGTAGGAGAATCATAAGTAAGGCCATCTTGGGCTATACAAGAAGAAAGAAAAGAAGAAAGAAAGAAAGAAAGAAAGAAAGAAAGAGAAAGGAGGGAGGAAGGGAGGAAGGAAGGGAGGAAATTAGGAGGGGAGAAAGAAAGAGAAAGAAAGAAAGATTTGTCTTATTAGGAGATTTTAAGTATGAGGAATGGATTTTAAATAGATGTATTGAAATATTCACGTACTATACATTTGACCCATGTAAAGTCTATCATTCAATGTTTTTTAGCCTATTCACAGCTTGCGAGAAACCATCACCATGGGAAATTTTGGAACATTTTTATCACCTTAAAAGAAAAAAGCCTACACCTTTAGCTATGCTCCCATGTCCCTCAGCATTAAACCACTACCAGTTTATTTCCTGACTCTATACATTTGCTTTTTCTGGAGATTTTATATGAATGGAGTCATATAATATGTGTCCTGGCAGCTCTGACTGAACATGGTTGAGTAGGACAAAAAGTAACCCCTGGAAATGAAACAGCAGACAGAATTGAAGATGTTTTCTTTAAGCCACTCTAGTCCCTTTCTCCTGTTCTTGTTGTTGTTGTTGTTGTTAGGTGCCTTCGAGTCGGTATCCGACTCATAGCCACCCTTATAGGGTTTTCAATGGCTGACTATTTCGGGATTGCATTGAGAGTGGATTGCCAGGCCCTTCTCCCATTTTTGCAGTGCTGGGAATTGAACTCCGGACCTTAGAGACTGCAGCGCAGCGCTCTACCAACTGAGCTAACTCCCAACCCTCTCCTGTTCTTGGGCTTTCCTAAATCATGAATGAAGGTGGACACAAAATATTGCTATGATATATTGGGAAAGAAACTGAGTTAGAAGTCAGAGGCATAGGTTTTTGCTTTGGCTTTGCAGTTTGGATTTAAGATGCCCAAACAACAAACAACAAGTTGCCCTCAAACTTGTGGTCTCAAGAGATCCTCTCAGGAGATGCCTCAGCCTTCCAAGCAGCTGAGACAATCCACACCAGGATCTCTGAACCTCACGTTCTTTTTTGTTTGTTATTTTTATCTTGTTTGATTGGTTGGTTATTTTGAGACAGGTTCTTACTATGTAGCCCAGGCTGTCCTTGAACTCATGATCCTCTTGCTTCAGACTCCTGAGAGCTAGAGTTCTTCTTTTTTTTTTTTTGTCACAGTATTGGGGGCCCTCATTCTTGCCAGGCAGGTGCTCTACAACTGAGCTGCACCCTAACCTGGTTATTATTATCTTTTTTTTTTTTTTTTTTGAGACAAGGTCTTGCTAAGTTGCACAGGTTGCCTCTGGTCTCCTGCTTCCTGTCTCAGCCTACAGAGTCATTGGGATTACCAGTGTGTACCACTGTGCCTGGCTAAATTCTTCATCTTTTTAAATGTGTAAAAATTAACTGCATGACATGGGTGTTGGTGATCTTACATGAGATAATATGCCCAGTCTTATACAAACCTGCAGAGATATAAAAGACAGTGTCCAGTAGCTATCTTTTTTGTTGTTATGTGCTGTCAAGTCAGATGTGACTCATGGCCACCCTGTGTACAATAGAATGAAACACTACCCAACACTGCCATACACACAGTCTTTTTACGTTTGAGTCAATATTGTAGCCCCTATGTTTCTGCTCATTTTGGGTCATGCCACATCAACAAAAGGAGATTCCAGGGGCTTTACTCCATTCTTGTCATTAAGGGTAGACTCTACTTTGAAGAGGCAACTTTTCCCCAGTCAGTTTCCTGCCTTCCAGCCTGGGGAGCTCATTTTCTGGCATTATATTTGACAGTGCTTCTCTGCTATTCATGGGGTTTTCAATGGCTAATTGTTGTGGGAGTGGGCTGCCAGGTCCTTCTCCCTAGTCTGTCTTAGTCTGGAAGCTCAGCTGAAACCTGTCTACCATGCGTGGCCCTCCTGGTATCTGAAATACCAGTGGCATAGGTTTCAGCATCACAGCAACACTCAAGCCCTCAGAACATGACAAGCTGACAGACATGTGGGGGCGCTATCTCTTCACCCTTTCTAATTCTCCATGTCCTACATGGCTGCCCTATAGGCCCCTACCTCCTGGAACTGTTTCAGATTTAACTCTCAGGTCAGCACACTCAGCATTTCTACTCCCCCCTTTGTGCCACCATTAAGGTCTCTGCTTACAAAGTCCACAGTGAGTGGCTTTGTTTTAGAACCTCAGTTTCCAGGGTCCAGAGATGGTGCCCAGACTGCATCCCCTCTATCACTTCCAAGAACTCTGAAAGCCACACAGAATGCCCTACTTTCTCCTCCCTAGCTTAGGTGTCCGTCCCCCTGATCCTGGCCAATATGCTGCGGTTGTAGTTACATGGGTCCTCTCAGAGGCCTTTCATCGTCAAGCTTGTCCTTAGTCATATCCTAAGCTACAGAGCCCCTGGGCTGAGAAGGGGACATAGTTCCTGTTCTCTGGGGCTAGATCCTGAGGCTGACAGATCACAGATCCACTGTGAATGGGACACCTGATATTCCAGCCATGGGTAGCCTGACACCAGGGCTTCAGGCCCTGGGTTCTCTTTCAGCTTCATTTGACACACACGCACACATATGTGCGCGCACACACGCACACTCTTTCTTTTTATTTCTCATGAGGATGATTCCTAATTAGCATATCACTATTAGAAGAAGGCTGGGATTTGGCTCAGTGGGTAGAGCGCTGTGCTGCAGTCTCTGAGGCTCCAAGTTCAATTCCCAGCACCGCAAAAATGGGAGAAGGGCCTGGCAATCAACTCCCAAGGCAATTCTGAAACAGTCAGCCATTGAAAACCCTATGAGGGTCGCTATGAGTCGGATACCGACTCGATGGTACCTAACAACAACAACAATTCAAAGAAGGCCTGCAGCTGTACCACTGTGGTGACCGATCCCGTCAGATCTCAGAAGCTAAGCAGGGTCGGGCCTGGTTAGTCCTTAGATGGGAGACCACCTAGGAACACCAGGTGCTGTAGGCTTGGGAGAAGGACCTGGCAACCCACTCCCCCAAAACAGGCACTGAAAACCCTATGAATAGTGAAGAAGCACTAATAACAATGTTTCGTCCAGTATACTTAGGGTCACTATGAGTTGGACACCGACTCAAAAGCACCTAACAACAACAATCCAAAGCAGACCATGGAACAGTTTTATGACAATGAGAAGAGGCCAAAGATCTCTATGTTATTGGCACTTAGACATTTATATTAGAGCTGAGATGACATTGGACATGATGTAGGCTAAACCCCTCTCCCCATCTCATGCCATTAATGGAAAACACTGAAGCCCATGGAGATGATGTGACCTAAGGTCTCTAAATAAGCCAGAAAGCAATGACCATTTATTCATTCAACAAAAGTTTATTGATTCCTATTTCCCAGGCACCATTCTAGGAAATGAGACTGCAGAATTATTTAACACAAAGTGCCTGCCCTCATGGAGCTTATGCTTCTCATATTGTCATAAAGACTATGAAAAAAGCAAACAATGTCACATGGTAAGTACCAGGGATAAATCCAGAATAAGAGGATAGGGGGTGAAGAAGAAGGGGAAATGTATTAGATGAGGAGGTCAGGAAAGATTTATATATGAATTTACTATGAAGTAAATGAAGTAAGGGAATGAGAAATATCTGAGAGATGAGCATTCTAGACAGAGAGAATGGTGTGTGCAAAGGTCCTGGTGCAGCAAGGAGTCTGGTTGACTAGAATGTCTGCATTTGCCATACAGAGCTCCTTAGTTAAATCATATGGCCTCTGAGGTATCAGGGATGTCACAAGGGGCTTCATACCACATACTGTGTCCAGGTTTGTTAGTGACTGACTATAAGAGCCAAGATGTTACATGCTGCACAGGTAGAGACTGGACTTGTGTCCCTTCCAACAAGTATGACATTGAGTTAGAACTCCAGTGTAGTAGAATAGAAAGAGCTCTGACCTGGGGACCAGAAGGACTGCCTGCCTGATGGTCTTTTTTCTGCCACTGAGGGTGTGATCTTTGGTCAAGCTTCGGGTTGAACCCAGAGCTTTGTACATCCTTTGCAAGTGCTCTACCACTGAGCTGCATCCCCAGCCCATCTTTTATATTTTTATTTTGAAACAGGGTCTGGCTAAGATACGCAGGCTGCCTCTGGCCTTGCACTTGTGATCCTCCTGCCTCAGCCTCTCAAGTTGCTGGGATTAGAGGTGTGCACTACCGCATGGGGCTACACCAATCTTTTGTGTGTGCCTGGTGCTAGGGTTCGAACCCAGGGTCTGGTGCATGCTAGGCAGGTCCTATACCACTGAGCTCCCTCCCCAGCCCTGCACAAAAATCTTAATGCACAGCTTGATGAAGTTTGTATATGTATACACCTGGGACCTAACCTACAGTTTGTCAGTCTGAAAAACCCCAGCATATGGTGAGCTCAGTTGGTAGAGCGCTGCGCTGCAGTCTCTGAGGTCCTGAGTTCAATTCCCAGCACCGCAAAATTGGGAGAAGGACCTGGCAATCCACTCCCAAGGCAATCCCGAAACAGTCAACCATTGAAAACCCTATGAGGGTCGCTATGGGTCGGATACTGACTCGACGGCACCTAATAACAACAGCTCAGTCCACATGGGCTGTGCCGAGCTCAGGCCACATTCCTCTGATGGCCTGTCCTCCAGTGTGGTTTGTAGGAATACCCTTCCCTTGACTATATTTGGGGACCTGAGTATTTGCTAGAGAGGATACAGACAGACAGACAGACAGATACATGTGTACACACACACACATAGCCTCACCCCACTGCAGCCCTCACACATCAATGTACATTTTTTGAAAGTTTCCCTAGTGGATCTGAGCAGCACCTCAGACAAATTGCTCCTTGTTTAGGAGATAGGCAACTCTGCTCACAACATTTCAAGAAAACCTCCCTTCTTATATGTTTTTTCCTAAACGCCTTTGTTTCAGAGGGGTCTACACTTCACGTTTGCTTAACTAAAAGATCTGTTCAAGAAATTTCCCCATAAAAAAGGACAGGCTCCATCAAAGGTGAATTACAGCTTTGACTTCTACAGAAGCTAAAACTGCAGAAAGCTTTGATACTACAATGTGCTCTCTCTCTCTCTCTCTCTCTCTCTCTCTCTCTGTCTGTCTCTTCTTTCACTCTCTCTGTCCATATATATATATATATATATATATATATATATATATATATATGTACACACACATATACATGTGCTTATGAATCATAAATAATTTTTAGGGCACTTGTGCCTTCTGTGGGATTTGCATTATAAGACATTCTCAGTATTTATTTTCAGCAATAAGAGAAGTATGGCTTCAGGTTTTCTGTTTAATACATATATCCATCATGGGGCTAGAGGCATTAGCAGTCCTCAACAACTAGTCTGCACTATGATTTCAGAAGAATATAGTCTCTGATTTGCTCAATCCTGCTCAAGGTTTCTTTCCTTCATCCAATTCATTCTCCTCTCTCTCTCTCTCTCTCTCTCTCTCTCTCTCTCTCTCTCTCTCAATAAAACAAAACAAAACAAAACAAAACCAAAAAACTACCCCCACAGCTTGGCAGCCCTCTCTCTGCACGGTGGAGTGTATGTTCTCCCCACGGTCCCCACTTGTCCATGTCCCCCACATGACCTCTCACACAACCCAGTGTGCAAAAGGAAAACCCAAAACCATGGAACCTGAAGCTTAGACATGTAGAGGAGTGAGTTTGGGGCTTTGTCCTGGAAATTTTGGGTCTATGAGTTTAATTTTTCCACATTCAAATTCATTTGCTTTTCCCAGTCTTTGTTCTGTTGCTGGCCATCTGAGAAATTCCAGCAGTGAGAATGGCTGAACTCAACAGTCACAGACCAAGGGGAATCTAAATGATTGTGCTGCCCAACCTTGGGGCAGATGAGGTCTCACAAACCTGCATTGTATAGATGAAGCAACTGAGGCCACAGGGCTGGGGAGAGGGCCTTTTCTGCTGGAATCCAATGTGCCTAGAAGTCACCTGCATAGCAGTACTTGACTGGGGACCATCAAAGCCCTTCCTCCTAATGTATTTAGTATGTAGATTTGCTTCTAAACCAAGTCCTTTACCTTTGCTTTCCAACAGAATTGCTGTTTCAGCCTTTTCTCATGCAAAAGTATAAAAATTCTGGCTGGTTAGTATGGCTCATTCCTGCAATCCCAGCAACTCAGGAGGCAGAGGCAGAAGGATTGCAGGTTTGAGGCCAGAGGCAGCCTGTGTAAATGATTGAGACCCTGTCTCAATATAAAAAATAAAAAACAGACTGATGGTGCAGCACAGTGGTAGAGCACTTGCAAGCATGCGTGAGGCCCTGAGATCAACCCCTAAGTACCACAAAAAGAAAAAAAAAATTTTTTTTCTGTAGTCTGAATAGTACCAAATACTAATATTTCTCCTAAGTTGTTAAAATACAGACCCCCAGCCTTCCAGTTCAGAGGAACTGATTCTGTAGGTGTGGGGGGAAGCCTGTGGATCTACGTTTTGACCCAGCGCGGTTCTGCGCGCTTTCAGAAGCGGCTCCAAAGCTTCCACATTAACGGAGGCTTCCAGTGCCCACAGTGCCTTAACTCGGAGCGGCTCCCTCTTTCTGTGAAATGTAAGAGCTGCAGGCAGGTTGCCAGGGAACATGTTCTCCGGAAAGAGTTTCTTTAGCAGCCCCTACTCTGATGGGAGTAAACTTTAATTAGCTGGCAGGATGGGCCTGCGGAAGAGAGTGGAAAAAAGGATCCAGAGAAACTTAAGCAGAGAGCCCTACACTTCAGTGCAGAAGGATTTGAGTATCGGGAGTGGAAAATGAGGTACAGGCAGGGGAAGAGTTTGTGGGAGGAACACTGAGTCTTCTTGGAATTTAGCTTTGATCTTGAGGAGAATTGGCAGCTGGGTTCCAGGAAACAATACAGTACAAACATTGTTAACTTGAACTTTTGCCTACATTAGTGAAGTATCTGGGTCAAGTTTTCCACAAGTTCTTCCTCATTTTATTTTGGTAACAGCTTTATTGAGATATAATTCACATATCACACATACAATTCACTCATTTAAAGTGTACAATTAAATAGTTTTTCAAATAATCACACAATTGTGCAATCATCATCACAAGCAATTTTAGAACATGTTATCACCTTAAAAAGAAACCCTAACCGGGTGCAGTAGCACACGTCTTTAATCCCAGAGACTTGGGAGGCTGAGGCAGGAGGATCACAAGTTTGAGGCCAGAGTCAGCCTGTGTAATTTACCAAGACCCTGTTTTAAGAAAATAAATAAAAAAGGGGCTGGAAGTGCAGCTCATTTGTAGATCACTTGCAAAATATGTGCAAGACTCTGGGTTCAGCCCTTCAGTACTGCAATAAATAAATAAATAAATACAATAAAAATAAAAGTTTTTATAAATAAAGAAACCCCATACTCGTAGGCTATCACCTTGCCCCACAATATCCCCATTTCTCAGCAACCATGATCTACTGTCGCTATAGATTTGTTCTAGATACTTCATATAAATGGAATAATTTAATATATGATCTTCTGTGACTGGCTTCTTTCACTTAGCGTGTTTTCAAGGTTCATCCATGTTGTAGCATGTATGAATACTTCATTACTTTTCTGCTGACCAAAATATTCCATTGAGTGGATAGTCCTCATTTTGTTTCTCCATTCATCCAGTTGATTGACACTTGAGTTGCTTCCATCTTTTGGCTATGGTGAATATTGCCATTATTTGTGTACAGATTTTGTACGGCTATGTTTTCATTTCTTTTGGGTATCTATCAAGAGTGGAATTAGTAGGTCAATTGATAACTCTATGTTAACATTTTGAGGAACTGCCAGACGGTTTTTCAAAAGTTCTCACTTTGTTTTTTTTAAGTCAACCTGGAATCAGTGGCTGTGAATCACCCTGCAAGGGCTTAGTTCCATACAGCTTGATCAAGTATGACTAAAGACTTACTATAAGCAAATGCTTGGGGAGTGCAAAGAATCAAAGGCACTACAAAGGTTACAAAAACCCCAAGCCCAAATACCTGAGGGTATGGATTGTCATAACCTTAAAGATTGGGACAATGTTGCATAGATTCATGTTCATGATAACAAGGAAAAGAAACTCACAGTTATAAATGTAACCACTAACAAAGAGGAAATGACAGTACAGCAGCCCTTAGAGTAGCTTTAGAGAAGGTTCAGTGGCTTTATAAAATGAATAAAGCTATTAGATACAATAATATATGGATTTCAGTTACCTCTGCTATCATTGTTTCTGCATAGAGAAAGCACTTTTGAGTATTTACAAATATAATACTTTGAAGTGTTTGAGTATAAAATACATATAGAGAAGTGTAGAAATCATATGAATTTTCACAATGAACCTTACCTGCGTAATTAGCACCCACATTAAGAAATAGATTGTTACCAGCACCTCTGCCCCACAAGCCCATTTTCCAGTCTTACCTATCTCCAAGGGAAGGGGGATATCCTGACTTCTAACACCAACATTCTTAGACACAAGGAATGCATTTTTAATAGCACGTTTCAGGTGTCAAGGACTGGCACATAGAATAGATTTGTTTAGCTGAGAGAATGTCTTAAGACTCAGGCAGACTTATTGTATAGCATGGTGTAATACATTCTTAAAAATTAAATACTTTTAAGTTTGTGTACAAATAAAGGGTATAATGTCAGCACCCAGGAAACTTAATTTATCATCATCTGCAGTTTAGGAGAATATACTCTAGGTGTTTTAAGTGCATCAAACGACAGGTTTTAAATATCGATTTTAAAAAGAAATCACCTTTTCTTTCCAGGATCTGAAGTTTATTCCTGAGAGAGGTCTGAAAGGAAGTCCTGGGGATCATTAATCACAGGTGCTTTAATAATTTAAAAGTTTATGTGCAAACACATGCACATTGGCAATACATCTCATTGTGGGTTGAAGTAAGTAATGCCCAAAATAAATACAGCCTTCACAAGCAGAGCATAAAAACTGATACACATTTCCCTTGGTTTATTGAGCGGGTATTAAATACCCGCACTTTACCAGTGAAACAGGCTTTCTAATACTGGGGCTGGCTGAAAATTGACACGGCTCTGGTTCTTATCTGGGAAAAAAAATCCATTAAATCATCGTATGCATGACATTTTGTATGCATTAGAATTCTTTCAAGACAAAAGGTATACTATTGAGCGAAATCATTTTTGCAAAAGCAAATCTTTTCTTTCTTTTTTTTTTTTAATTCTAAAGATGTCTCAAATTACCAAAGTAGATTAGGATTTCATTAGGCTATTTCCTCGGAAGTCTGGGATACAACGATCTACCCATCTACTGGGTGATGCTAATTAGCTCATGAGCCAAAGTGCTGCTCTGGGTTCTTTCTTTTTAGATGTTGCCGACTTCCAAGGTAACCTCGCCCTCTCTGTCGCTCCTACCCGGGTACTGGGAAAGCACTCCCGCCCCGCTTCCTCCACGCAGTCCGGCGGCTGCAACGCCGGCGCCCGGAATCCAATAGTGGATGCGGTGTAGGCGGGTCGTGCTCCCCGGGAGCGGTAACTTCGGGTGGCCCCTGTCCTTCCCACAGTCCTTGGTTTAGACTTCTTCACCTCGTATCGTCTCGCAGCCCCTCGTCTTAGCAACCCCCTCCCGGGACGTTCTGTGGTGGAAGAGTGTCAAACTGGCATTGAAAGGTCGCCAGGCTTCCTGTCTTGGCTGGTCTGGGTCCACAACGCTTGCCTTGCGCTCCTCTGAAGCCCCCGCTCCCGGGTGGGGACAGACGCTCAGCCAGCTCCTGACCACGGGCCCCTCCCAGACTTAGGGACTCGTTTCAACATCTGGGGCAGGGCACCCTTCCCGCGCCCCAGGCAGCGGGCACCGGTGGTAAGGAGACGCCCCCAGGCGCAGTGCGGGCTCAGGGCACGCGTGGGCGGCCAGGCAGCCGGAGGCGGACCCGCCAGGCGGCAGGTGGGTGCGGCCGGCGGGAGCCGGGGCGGCGGCGGCGGCAGCAAGTGGTTGGGCCGTGCGCATTTCCTTCCCGCCCCTCTCCTCGGCGCCGGCCCGCGGTGCCCAGTGCGCGGCGCCCTCTGCTCCGCTCCGCGTCTCCTACCCGCCGCCGGCGGCCGCTCCCTTCCCCGCCCGCCCATGTCTCTGCCCGTGGTGCTCCCGGGCTCCTGCTGCCCGGTGGCGGGGCTTTCTGGAGGGCCACAGGCCGGGGGCCCGGGCACCGCGGGCGCAGCTTCCCAGGAGCCGCCGCTGCCCCCGCTGCGGCCGCGCTGGCCCCGCGGTGCGCTGCAGCCCCCGGCGCGGCCTCGCTGCGCTGCCCCCGCAGGCGCCTCCGGGGTGCTGGCTGCGCCGCCCGCGCTGTCCTCGCGCCGGGCTGCAGCCGCCGCCGCCGCCGCCGCCGGGGCCCCAGGCTCCGGGCTGCTGCCCGCCCGCCCGCTGCTGTCGCTTGGGCTACTGCAGCTGATCCTGGGCTGCTGTATGGTGGCGCTCAGCTTCGGGGCGCTATCGCTGAGCAGCTCCCCCCAGGTGAAGAACTCGTGTCCCTTCTGGGCCGGTTCCTCGGTGAGTACTGCGCGCGCCCCGCTTTCCCCGGCGGGGCCAGCTCTGGGGCTTGGGAGCTCTGACTGACCCCCTCCCTGCACCTTCGTTGGGCTCCAGGGCTGCAGCAGGGAGCACAGACCCTCAAGCCACTTGAAGGTTTTGGAGAAGTTGAACGTGGGGAACAATGTTCGTAGACAGTACAGTTCAAGGGTGAACTGGGTTGCACCTGGGCAGTGTCTGCTTCTTCACATGATAAAGGATTTCATTGTCCCATCAAATTAATAGCGTAACACAAAGATATCTAGCTCTTTGAGAGATTGGAAGGACGGGTGTGGATGACATGAATATGGGAAAAAACTTTTTTGATCTTTGAATACCAGCTGTAGTCAATTTGGAGAGGGCAGGGGGTTTGATCTACTTTGTTCACTGGTATTGGGATAGTGCCCAGCACATGGTGGGTGTACTTGTGGGATGGATGAAGTGACAGATTGACAGGGGCACATCGCTTGTTTTATACCGGTAGTGCTGGATGGCTGCGCTCCATTTGAGGAGTTGAGAGGTAATGAGAGGGTGTGTGTAAATGCCTGCTTGTACCTGGGCATTAAAGGAGAGCCCTATCCCCAGGGGGTTCCTGGAGCCACGCAGGCTGCTGTGCAGAATGGGATTCTCAACAAACAGAACCTGTCATTATGGACGAACTCCTGATAGCTCCAACAATGAGGGGCAGCTCGCAGGGGATGTCTGCCCTGCTCCGGGACCCAGTCCTGCCTCCTGATCCAGCAGGGAAGGCTGACCCCTGGGGCCTAACAGGAGCCTTGTATTGGAGAAGGATTGCTGCCAGTGAGCAAGCGTCTGTAGACATGGAATGGCTACTCCCTGCTGCCTCCTGACAGTTTCACAACTCCGAAGGCATCCAGCACCTTGAGGTTTGCCAGGGTCTGAGAGACTTGGAGACAGGTCTTTATGGAATGATTGTGGAAGATGAGTAAAGTAAATGACCTTACTGTGAACTACTATGAATCTAAAAGTCTGGCAATACCTAGTTTTTACTAAGCTCTGTAATGAGTGTACATCCTGCATTTGTAGAAACTGTTCTAACAGGTCCACAGATACCTAGAGTCAAGACAAAATTTTAAGAATGTAAGGAGAACTAATTGAACTGAGGGTAATGTTTGAATAAGAACATTAAGAACATTAGGTTCCTTGGGCCTAACCTGAAATTTTGTACTTCACCTGGTGCCAATCTGCTCGTCTTTTGAAATACTTTGCTCTTGGATGATCCTATTGGTACATCCTGTGCTATGGTGAGTGAAATTCACAATTTATGCATCATGTACACCATATCCCACCCATGTGGCCCCTGCTCCTGGACTCTGCCACTGTCCTCCATGGGTGTTGTGCAAAACCCCAAAAGAATGAGAATCCAAACAGGGAAAGAATTTGATCCATTAAGCTACTCCACTTGTTCCGCCACATTCAGACAAATGGTGGTTGAATTTTATTCCTCTAAATACCATGGGCCTTCCTGGAGAAGGACATCACATTTGGGAGAGTGGCAGGTCAATGATAAAAAGGAAAACCCTTCACTAGATGGATTGACACAGTGTCTGCAACAATGGGCTTAAACATAAATAAGATTGTGTGCCTGGCACAGAATTGGGGAGTGTTTTGTTCTGATGTACATAGGGTCACTATAAGTGAGACCCAACTAGATGGCACCTAAAAACAACAAGATACCATGGGCCAGAATCTTGCATACATTTTTTTTTTTTTTTTTTTTTTTTAGGGATTTGCTCTTTGTAACATCATAATCTATTTTCTCAAAGATAGCCAGCTCAGGATTACTAAAAATGATTTTCTTCGGTTCTACAAGTAAAATCCAAAATCAATTTACTATTGTGAATTATTTCAGAAGTAAATAAATGCCCTTAGATATCAGTCAAGGCACAACTGGATTTGGTGAAGTAAAGAACAAAGACCATCAGCCAGAAGATGAAAACTAATGCCCTGTGCTCTTTGGCTGGGCATGTCCTTGTCACCAGGCCTGACCAAACCAGAGCAGAGAAAGAGTCAGGGATTTGGAACTGGGGAGTTCTTTGTATATATCATCTCCACTCCAACCCCCTAAGTCAGTATGCAACCTGGTAACTGTAGATTATTCTTCTGAAAAAAATTGTTTTGTTATCTCTTCCTGAGGTTGGCTTCACAATTTGCAAAATGACAACAGAACCAAAGGAGATTAAATCTATACAACTAAATGTAATTTTAAGAAAGTGGCATTAGGTACCATAATTCTCTGGTATTTCAGAAAAAAATCCCTCACTTGTATTATGTGTTTTGAACTTACATAGATGAGAGAGGCTCTTTATTAAAACCTTGTATTCAAGAAGAATTTATATTAATACAAGCACTGTACAATGAATCCACAGATACCCCTCACCTCACTTCAACAGTTGTTTTATCTGTACCCCCTTCCTGGGCTCTGCCACTGGCCGCATGTGTTCTAACAAACTCTAGAAGCAAGGGTATGCCAAACAGGGTGGGAATTGGGTCCTTTGTGCTCCCCAGTCCATTTAGATTAAATCCCCATATTAATTTGAAACAAATCTCAGGCATCCCATTATTTCATGTGTAAATATTTCACTTTAAAAAGAAAGTGTAGACAGCATAGAAAGAGAGCATAGAAGTGACCAAGAAGTCTTAAGAACCCTCTTCTACTTCTAACATTTCCTTGTGAAAAATCTTAAATCTCAACAGATGTGTACATACATGGATTTAAAGTTATGTTGTTGTTGTTGTTAGGTGCCATCGAGTCGGTATCCGACTCATAGCAACCCTCTGTACAACAGGGGAAACACTATTGTCAGGGCTTCTCTGCTGTTCATAGGGTTTTTAATGGCAGATTGATTTTTGGGAGGGGGTTGCCAGGTCCTTCTCCCAAGCCTACAGCTTCTGGTGTTCCCAGGAGGTCTCCCATCCAGGTACTAACCAGGCCCGACCCTGCTTAGCTTCTGAGATCTGACAGGATCAGATGCCACAGGGCTACAGCTGCAGGCAAAGTAATGTTAGCTGAGTGAAAGTTCTAAGTCTAATGTTACTTTAAATCCATGTATGAACACAGTAGAAAAAGACCTTCATACTTCAAGCTTCAAGTGACCATAATGTACTTTATAACCTGCTATATTAGTTAAACTGGCAAATCTTCTTTTGGTTTTAATAAAAACTTTGGCCCTATGTTTGATACAATATTAGATTCAAGGGAAAAATATGTTTATTTGAAAGTACTGTGTTGTTAAACATAACATAATTCTAGGATATTTTTCCATACATACCCTTGTAAGCGTTCTCACTCTGAGCCTGAAACTTTGCAGGCTTCTTTGCCTTGTCTGAACCCTGAAGTGATATTTTATCTATTCTAAAATACATTTAAGAATTAAGCCTATACTTTGCATTTATAATTTCAGCAACCTGAAGGGAGTGTTTTTAATGTAATTTTTTTGAGCATTCTGCAATAATTTCTCTTTTTCTTGGTATCTTTGGTTAATGGCTCAATATGTTATTATTCCAAAGTTCATTATGCTAAGCAATATTTGTTTGTTGTTAGGTGCCGTTGAGTTGGGTGTGATTCATAGCAACCCTCATAAGGTTTTCAATGGCTGATTATTTTAGGATTGCTTCGGGAATGGATTGCCACATCTTTCTCCTGTTTTTGCAGTGCTGGGGATTGAACTCAGGTCCTCAGAGAGTACAGAGCAGCACTCTACCAACTCAGCTAAACCCCAGCCCTAAGCGATATAGCCACTTTAAAAAACAACCTGCCATTAGTGGGTGGCTGAGGGAGGATTACGATGTCTCTCTATGGCCATTCTGTCCTGGCTTTCAATTTGGGGGTGTATTTACTTAATATTAATTAGATCCCACTGGGATTATGGGTGACCCAGCCTGCCATGCTGAGCTAGCTTTAATTACAGAGTAAAGAGTTACACTGGTTTGTCTATCTGACTTCAGAAAAACAAAATTTCTGCCTTTGATGACATGTATGATCCTTGGGAGATATTTCTTTCAGGCAAATGGCACAGATTCATTATTTTTTATTGTTCTCTGGGGGCCCCAATATTCTTTATCATCTGCATATGTTCATTTCTCTCTGTGTTAAGTTAATGATCTGAATTCCGATCATCCCTTTCTTGAGTCTATGACTTTTTTGGCAAGATTCCACTTTCTTTTAAATGGACATTGGTGAAGCTTAAGGTAAGCCTTTTCTGAAAAAAAAAAAAAATTGCAGTGATTAAACATAGAAAAGAATAGTGGCTCAAGGACGAAACTAACATGAAAAATTCTGAAGTCTCAAACAATAGTAGATATTTATTTTCTGTTATACTCATCAAATGCTACTTCAGTATCTAAGGAACATTTTATTTTTTATTTTTTAAAACTTTATTAATAATTTTAATGTACAACTTAATGGGTCTCATGACATTTCCATATAGGTATTTCATTGTACATTGCTCACATAACTTCCCCCTTACCCTCACATGACCCTCCTCTCCCATCCCCCCCCACCAATGGTCTCCTTTCTACTTGCATGTCTTTTTGTGAGAATATTTATCTGTATATGTGCATCCTGATTTTGATATAAGTCTAAGGGACATTTTAAATATAATTTTTGAAGTGAATTTTATTGATTTTCTTCAGTCCTTTATTTTACATGACAGAAGAGTCACATTTATAAATTCTGTGCCTCAACTAAGACTGAGCCCCTCAGCCTTAGTTGCTCATCTATAAAATGTAGTTGTTGCTAGGTGTGATGGGTTGGGTCCGACTCAGAGACCCTCATAGAGCTAGCTAGCTAGCTTGCTTGCTTGCTTGCTTTCTCTTTCTCTCTCTCTCTTTCTTTCTTTCTTTCTTTCTTTCTTTCTTTCTTTCTTTTTTTTCTTTCTTCCCCCCCTGCCTGCCTGCCTGCCTGCCTGTCTGTCTGTCTTTCTTTCTTGGTTGCCTGCTTGCTTGCTTTC
>VMDO01022605.1:0-33195 GCA_007922755.1 Pedetes capensis | reverse complement strand
GCCTTGCTGCAACTCAGAAAACCTCAGAAAAGTGGATCTGAAAAGCCACAAAGCCTCTGTCCACAAAAGTGGCCAAGGCCCCAAGTGTCACTGCGAGGCACACCCCTAGCAGTGCCACAGCCAAGACTTCCTTCCTGTGAGAAGAACACAGTAGTGGGGGGGGGCGGAGAGCAGCCAGCTGGGCCAAGGCTAAGTCCAATTCTGGCCTTGCTAATGCCAGACAAGTTACTTCCTGCAGCCTCAGCCTCAGTTTACTCATCTGGAATGTGAGGTGGTGTGTCACAATACTGGGATGTTGTGACAGTCGCACCCCTGAGGCTATGGAAGTGGTGAGGACTGGTTGCATGTGCCAGCTGTCCAAATGGGTGTTCCAGGCCCCTCTGCCCTGCCAACAACAGTGGGTTGTAGGAACCCCACTCAGGAAGTGCGACCAAGGGAGATGATGTCCTAGCTCACCGGCTGACCTCAGACAAGCCTCGCCCTATCCTGGGCCTCTACCTTTCCTTCTCAGAAATGGGCACAGTGGCTTCCATGAGCTTTGGACCGCCCCACAGAGGGCCCACCAGGGACGGGTGGGATACAGAGCTTTCATGGTCTTTGACTTCATAATTCTATATCCATCCCGTCAGATCTCCTGGGGGTAGGGGATGTGGGCTAGTAGAAACTCCATAGGAAATAAAAACTTGACCTTGTTTCTGGTTTAAAAAGTAATGACCGATCTATGTTTATCAGCACTTGCTCTGTATCAAATGAGCAATTCCAATCCTTGACGCTTGTAAGTGTTCCATCCTTACCGCCAATCAATGCTGTGTGCCCTGGTGCTATTCCCGCGTAGAGATGGAGAAACTGAGGCACAAGGAGGCTGAAGCAAATTGGCCCCAAGTCTCAGAGCCATCTACCCGCCCTGCCACCTCCACACACACTCCCTCGGCGGGCAGAAGCCCCTTTGGCTGTCAGCCGCAGGTCCTCCCCCGCCCAGGACTCTGCGACGTCTCCAGCAGCGCAGAAAAGCTAAGGTTCCCAGAGGCAGCAGGAAGCCACCGAGCACCCGGGGAAGGGGCGGGTCACAGCTGACCGGCGCTCCAGGATCTCGGGCGGCAGCGCTCAGTGCGCGCCCCACACCGGAAGCCAGCCGGCCCCAGCAGGTGCCAGTCGCCCGCCACCGAGGCAGGGGACGCTCCTGCCTCTGCCTCTCTAAGGGTGACCCCAAGCACCCGACCCTGGCGCGCCCGACCCTGGGAGCCCGCCCGGCGCCCCAGCGCGCCGCCCGCGCCCGGCCCCGCGGAGGCCGCCCGGGGACAATCGCGCCCAGTGGGGACCCGGGGCCGGGGCCGGGCGCCCGGCTGGGGGCGTCGGCGGCCCCGCTCGCTCGCAAACAAAAGGCGGGGGCGGCGGGCGCCGAGTTACCGTTGAGGCGCACGGTGAACTGGCGGCGCCGGCGGTCGTGCTCCACGCGGATCGGGCAGCCCTGCTCCAGCGCGCCCGGCGGAGCGGCGGCCGCCGAGTGCGCCATGGCGCGGGCTGCGGCGGCGCGCGGCGCGGCGGGACCCGGCCGGGAGACCGCAGGCGGCGGCGCTGAAACTGACACTCGGCGGCGGCTGCGGAGCAACAAAAAGGCGGGGGGGGGGGCAGGAAATCAGCTGGGAGTCACGTGCGGCGCGCGGCCAGTGGGCGCCCGGCCTTTCTGTTTTGATACATTCCTTTTTGCCTCTTAAAGGCGCCGCGCGCTGCGCTGGCCCCGTTCCACGCGCGGCCCCAACAAAACAAGGCGCTGCCCCCGCGCCGGCGCTGCTTCTCCTTGTTAGCAGCTTTAGGACCCTTCTCATGAAGATATAACGACGTGTAAGAGAAATTCTAATTTCCCCCCAGACAGCTGTCATTTATTAAGCACTTGCTGCGTGCACGGCCTGGGCAATCGCGGAGCTCTAGTCCCCAAGTAGCGCCCAGTAAGAACTCAATGCGCTTAATGAAAGTTCTCACCACAAGCCTGAGACGTAGATGTGTGTGACTCCATTATACAGATGAACAAATCGAGGCCCAGGACGGTGAAAGACATACCTAATGTCACATAGAGCTAGGAGCCTGCGGGGATGGCTGCTGTGGAGCCCCTCCTCCGCCATCAGCAGCTTTGGCTGCTAGAAAGGAGTTATCCCAAAGAGGCTCATTTGGGACAGAGTAAGATGCTACCTCTCCCAGAGAGGCAGAAATGCGAGATTCTGGGGGATTCAGCCAGGAGGGGAACCAGAGCCTCCTTGGAAGTCAGAAAACCTCAGAAAAAAGGATTTGAGAAGCTGCAAGGCCTGTCCCCATGTAGCCAGGGTTTTAAGGCAAAGTGCTGGCTTTAGGGGTACCAAAGGATGAGGCCTGGCCAGTTCGCCCAAGTGCACCAATTAAAGAGACAAGTAATGAAAAAAGGAGGGAGAAGGACGTGGCAACCCACTCCAAAAAAACAATCAGCCATTGAAAACGCTATGACTAGCAGAGAAGCACTGACAATAGTGTTTCACCTGTTGTAAGTAGTCGCTATAAGCTATGAGTCGGTTACCGACTTGATGGCATCTGACAATAACAACAACGACAAAAGGCAGAAAAGGGAGATTTAATGATGTGCACATTAGGAAGAGGAGCAGATAAAGGGGTCCTGTGACCCCAAGTCCTGTCTGCAGGGAACTGACAGGAGCTTTAAGTTCAGAGAAAGAATCAGGCCAGGAGATGACAGATGTGCATAATTAAGCAGCCATGGAGAAGGCATGGTCTGGTTGCTCCTTATCTAGTTCTGCGGGGGTAGGGGAGTGGGGAGGGGAGGAGAGGGTCCCAAGAGGTTGTTCCTGCTGTTGTCCGATTGAGGGATAGTTCTGGTACCTTGTCAAAAAGATGCTTATGATTCACTGTTCTTGGAGTCCAACGTGTCAGCAGGTTCAGGACAAGGACTGGAGACCTTCATAACGTTTCTTGGAGTCTGGAACAGGAAACTTGTGGGCCCAAGGGTCAGTGCCTTTCAGGAAAAGCAGTTTCTAAGTGCCCACTGTACCCATAAGAGTGGCTAATGCCCTGAGTGTCACTGCCAGCCCAGCCAGCCCTGCCACCTGAACACTGAGGACTTCCCCACTCAAGGATCTCTACTCACATGGGGCTGGGTCTTTGGCTCTGTGGCAGAAAACAATTTCAGGATGAGTCAGAGCGAAACAAAGTTAGTGAGTTATTAACTAGGGATAAGAGACAGTATATGCTTTAGATTTAAGCATGGGTGTTCAGAGAGAAAAAGAGGTGTTTAAGAAAAGAATCCTAGTGCGTGTCCAGGACAGGGACACGGGCTTCTCAACAGAGAGAAGAGCATTGAAATGTCTGAACAAGAGTCATATATGTGACTGTGTGGGCAAAGTACACAAAACCATGAGTTGGTTTACCTACTCTTTCTGTCTCAAAGAATTTCCTCTTTTGTAAAGGAAATTGTAAGGTGGCTTTGCAAGGTATATTGTTTAGGTCTAAGGATGAGAGGGCAGTGCCAGGAAGACAAAAACGTAGGCCAAAAGAGGCCAAAGAAGTTCCATTGTTTAGAGGATTTCAAAGATTGAGCAGAAATGGGTTGGTATGTCTTCTAGCTAAGGAACGTCTTTTAGTAAAATGAGACTGTAGGGTGGTTCAAGAGGTGCACTGTATAGGTTTAAAGGTAAGAAAAGAGTCACAAGGGAGTTGTCTGGGCATGTGTTGACTGCAAATATGGCTCAGAAGCCTGTTTGTGAGATTCTCAGAGAAGGGCAGGATTACCAAGGAGAAAGCAAAGTTAAACTCCAAGGTCCACATACGTGTTGGCCCTAAACATGGCTTATTGCTATTTTCACATGTCTGTTTGAAATACCTCTCAAAACAATGTCTCTGCTAGGCGTGGTGGTGCACGCCTGTAATCCCAGCAGCTGGGGAGGCGGAGGCGGGAGGATCGCAAGTTCGAGACCAGAGGCAGTCTGCCGAATTTAGCGAGACCCTGTCTCAAAAAGTAAAAAAAATGGGCTGAGGTGCAGCTCAGTGGTCCAGCACTTGCAGAGCATGCAGGCGTGAGGCCCTGGGTTCAACCCCCAGTACTGAAAAAAAAAAAAAAAAAATCTCTGTGCAGACGATCTTTACAGTAGTTTTCATCATAGTTGTGTTGAAATTCTTGACTCTCAGTGGGCGAGACTTAACCCAGATCTGGAGGTGAGGGCTCTTTTCCCTTGCCGTGTGCCCTCTGTAGCCTGCCTTGCACAGATGGAGAAGCTGAGCCCTAGAAAGAGGCAGGGGACTTGCTCAAGGGCACAGGACTCTTGGGGACCACGTTTGTTATTTGAAAGGGGACTTAACCAGGCCCCCGTGTGCAACCTCAGATCTAAACCCTTTGGTCTGGATTGTGCCTGAAGTTTTGCACCCTCCCACTTGTGGGCCCTGAATCACATGACTACAGGTTACTTTTACTATTTTGTTAATTAAGATGCAAACTTGCTGTTCTCATCCACGTGACCACCACCCAAATGAGGGTAGAGAACACTGTGGCTCCCTAGGGCCTCCTCCTAACCTGAGCCCACCCATCCCTGACTTTGAGCATCATTGGCTAAAGAGCTTTTCTTCTAGAACATCCTGTAAGTGGAATCAGACAGTATTTGCTTATTGTCCAGTTTCTTTTCTCAACATTGAGCTGTGATTGGCCCACGTACTTGAATCTTTTCATGTATGCGTATCTTTTTCATCACTGAGAAAGCACTCCATTGTGTGCACTGTACCAGTTCAATCTATTCAGTTTATCTGTTGAGCCCTTAGGTTGGTTTGGGGTTTGGACTGTTACTGTTGCAGAAAAATTTAAATCAAAAGTTAAGATGTCATAATGTTTGCTTAAAATGTAATGCTACAACTTAATGTTCCTTGTTTAAAACTTATACATTCCATCCTATAGGTCACCTCCTGTCTCCTTGCTTCTTATCTTCCTGCCTCCACCCTGCAAGCCCCTTCCCAATTTCTTACAACTGCTAAACCCAGTCTGTTGAATGTACTCTGTGCCCTGTAATCCACTTCCCAATTTCTTACAACTGTTAAACTCAGTCTATTGATTGTACTCTCCACCCTGTAAGCCACTTCTCAATTTCTTGTATCATATAAATGTTACCTGCCTATTTCCATGGTAACTAGCTTAACCTACCTACAGATGATCATGTGGGCAGTGCACATGTGGTTTCAGCCAACAACCCCTATCCTGTGAACTATATAACCCCAGGAAAACTGGGGCTTTAGTCAGTCCTGAGAGCACTCATTTCTGTGGGCTGACCTGGCTATGGCAATATATGTTTTATTTTACCCAACTCCTGAGTCTCTCAAAGTACTTTCAGTTTTCTTATGCTGCTTCATTATGATGCACCTACTGTGGACAGCTGTGGCTATATCTGTTAGAGTCTGCCTCCTAGTGCTCCCCAGGGTGACCTACCAGGAATGGGTTGCTGGCTGTTACAATAGGTGTATGCTTAATTTTGTGAGAAACTACCAGATCCTTTGGCCTGCAGCTGTAGCCCTGAAGCATCCAATCCCGTCAGATCTCGGAAGCTAAGCAGGGTCGCGCCTGGTTAATACCTGGATGGGAGACCGCCTGGGAACACCAGAAGCTGTAGGCTTGGGAGAAGGACCTGGCAACCCCCTCCCAAAATTCAATCTGCCATTGAAAACCCTATGACCAGCAGAGAAGCACTGACAATAGTGTTTCCCGTGTTGTACAGAGGGTCGCTATGAGTCGGATACCGACTCGACGGCACCTAACAACAACAACAACAACCAGATCCTTTACCAAATTGGTTGTACCACTTTACACCACTACCAATCATTTGGAAAGTTGTGGTGGGTGCTCTGTGCTTTTCATTTTAGTCATTCTTGTAAGGGTAGAGTGGCACCCCACCGCACCAGGCCTCTTTCTGTGTGCTGCTCGGCCATTCACTTTGGCAAACGCTTTTGCTTGGTTTTGTGCCCATTAATTTGTTCCTTTTTGATTTACTGGAGTTCATTTTAGTGTTTAGTCATGAGTCCATGGTCAGATGTATTTATCCAGAATATCTCCTAGTAGATAATTTTTCAAAAAAAAAAAAAAAGTGAGGAAAACAAGTGTGTGTTGTATCAGAGAGTTTGGAAACTAAATAAGGCTGGTGATGAGTCATTCCATGCAAGGAGACAGAAGGGGATCCTGGGGTCAGAGAAGGCCTTGAGCTCAGCTGAGTCAGGCCTGGCTGGCAGTGATTCTGAGCAAGGAGGATAAATCCTCATGTTCATCTCAGGTGACTTCTCTGCCTCCAAAGTACTTAAATGGAATGGGGGAGGCCAGAACACCTTCCTGGAAATTTCATGAACAGGCCGTGCGGTTGCCCACCTCTGGGCCTTTGCATGTACTAGTGCCCAAACATCACCTCCTCTGGGAAGCCCTCATCGCTGCAGTCACACATACAAACAAAGTGTCTGTCCCCGACAAGCCTTGGTCTGGGACAGATTTCTGCCTTGGAGGTCCCTGGCAGGCCTCCAGCACTTGCGAGGCCTGGACAAGGGCCAGGCTTTTCCTTGTCTTTGATGCCTTCCTTCTCCCATATGCTTAATGTCTCTTAGCTTGTTGGAGTCTTCTGTGGAAACTCTTTCTGGAACAAGAATAAATAAAAGAATAAAGTCAGCAATTACTGTTTGCAGGGCCTTCCTAAATGAATATGTGCTGGAAGTGCCCAGGGCCCTGCCTGCTGGGGCCACGTGGAGACCAGGTCATAGATATGGCATATGGCTTATTCGGGCAGTCTTTATTTCACTGAACACATATTAAGCACCAACTGTGTGCCAGGCCCTATTCTAAGGGGACACAACAATGTACAAAATGGACAAAACTCCCTGCACTCAGGAGCTCACTGTTCTAGTGGAGAGAGAAACAATAAGCAAAACAGGAAATAAATACAGGGTTGGTTAGATGGAGATCAATGCCCCAGAAAGAGATTCAGCTGGGAGGGGGATGTTCATGCTCCTGAAGGCAGACAGGGTGGCTAGGAAAGAATCTCAGCTGTTTATGAAAGAGTTGAAGGAGGTAGAGGAGTGAGTTGGAGAAAGCAATCCAGGCAAAGAGAACAACCTGTGCAAAGGCACTGGGGTATGTTTAAAGAACACAAGGAGGGTGAGTATGTCTAGGGCAGCCCAAACATGGGGGAGAGGGGTGAGGTCAAGAGGTAGAGGGGGCAGATTATTGGGCCTTTGGCTTTGCCTCTAAACTGGGAAGGAACCATGGGAGGTATGTAGTTTGCATGTAGTTGTTTTTTTGATTTTGGGAAATTTCAAAAATGCATGTAAATAGAATAGTAAAATAAAGCCCCTTGTACCTGTATAATGACTGAATTGTTTATTTTGTTTAAGTTAACACAAATGTGCATTTCAAGAGGTTGCATGTGATGAAGAACCAATAACATTGAAGGATGAAGTAGAAGCTGCCTTGGAGGAATTGGTGAAACACAAGGCTCTAGGAATTGATGGAATACCAATAGAGTTGTTTCAACAAACAGATGCAGCACTGAAGGTGCTAACATGTTTATGCCAAGAGATTTGGAAAACAGCTACCTGGCCAACTGACTGGAGGAGATCTGTATGTGTGCCTGTTGCCAAGAAAGGGGATCCAACTGAATGTGGATCCCCTGAATGTGGATGCAGTTGTGAAAGCTGGACATTGAACAAGCAAATGATATCATTAATATCACACACAAACAAAATTTTACTAAAGATCATTCAAAAGCAACTGCAGCAGTATATAAGCAGGGCACTGCTGGAAAATCAAGCTGGGTTAAGACGAGGGTGGGGAACCAGAGACATCATTGCTGATGTCAAATGGATATTAGCTGAAAGCTGAGAATGCAAGAAAGGTATCTTTATATGTTTCATTTACTATGCAAAGGCATTTGACTGTGTGGATCATAATGAATTATGGATAACACTGTGAAGAATGAGAATACCAGAGCACCTGATTGTACTCATGAGGAGTCTGTACATGGACCAGGAGGCAGTCGTTTGAACAAAACAAGAAAACACTGCTTGGTTTAAAGTTAAGAAAGGTGTGTGTCAGGGCTGTATCCTTTCACCATATCTCTTCAGTTTCTATGCTGAGCAAATAACCCAAGAAGCTGGACTTTATGAAGAACGCAGCATCAGGATTGGAGGAAGACTCATTGACAACCTGCGTTATGCAGATGACACAGCTCTGCTTAGTGAAAGTGAAGAGGATTTGAAACATTTACTGATGAAGATCAAAGAACACAGCCTTCAGTAAGGATCATGGCTCAACATCAACAAAACAAAAATCCTTATAACTGGGTCAGTACGCAACTTCACAATAAATGGAGAAAAGGTTGAGGTTGTCCAAGATTTTGCTTTACCTGGTTCTATAATCAAAAAACATGGAAACAGCAGTGAAGAAATCAAAACATGCATTGCATTGGGAAAGGCTTTGGCAAAAGACTTCTTTAAAGTGTTGAAAAGTAAAGATGTCACACTGAAGACAAAGGTGCGCCTGACTCATGCCATGGTATTTTCAGTCGCATGATGCAGTTGTGAAAGCTAGACATTGAACAAGGGAGACAGGAGAAGAATTGAGGCTTTTGAATTATGGTGCTGGAGACGATTATTGAATATACCATGGACTGCCAAAAGAACCAACAGATCTGTCCTAGAAGGGCAACCAGAGTGCTCCTTGGAAGCTAGGATGGCTAGACTATGTCTTACATATTTTGTACAGGTAGTCAGGAGGGACCAATCCCTGGAGAAGGACATTAGGTTTGGGAGAGGGGCAAGTTAAGGAAAAAAAGGAAAACCCTCAACTAGATGGATTGACACAGTGTCTGCAACAATGGGCTTAAACATAAATAAGATCATTTGCCTGACACAGAATTGGGGAGTGTTTTGTTCTCTTGTACATAGGGTCACTGTGAGTCAGACTCTACTGCATGGCACCTAACAACAACAACAAAAGTGCATTTACATACAATAAAAATTCCTCCTCGCAGCAGTCATTCTGCAAATCTTGACAAACCTCTCTGGCCCCTAGCTACCACCCCTGCCCAGTTATGAAGCAGTGTTCTCCCGCTGTGCACTTTTCAGCCCCTCCCCCACCCACCCAACCTGTTTTCTGACCCCATCCTTTGCCTCTTTTAGAGCACCACAAATAAGGAGGCTTGGAGCCTATGGCCTTCTGGCCACATTGTCCAGTCTGTACCCTGCCATTGAGACTGGCCCAGGCTCATCAGCACTGGCACTCTGTCCCTTCACTGTTGCATAGGATTCCAGGAAATAGTATAGTGGCCTTAATTTTGATGACCCCTCTGCCCACTGCCTGGGGAGTGGACCTGGAATGAAGGGCAGGGGTCAGAGGACTCCTGCATGGGTCCCAACCCTCAGTGATGATGTGGCCTATGCCTGGTTCCTGAGCTCTTCAGTTGGGTCTTGGGTCTCACAGCTGACAGGTGGCAGAGTCAGATTCAGACCCAGCCCCTCCCCATGCTGTCTCTACGGGTTTCCCTGGGGCTCTATGGACATTTGTGGATGGTCCCCCCCGCTGCTGTGATGCCAGGGGACACCAACTCCAGGGAGGCAGCCTAGCATGCCATCAGAATCCTAAAGATCAGCCTTCTTCCACCCACACCACAGGCCTGGGGTGGGCCCATGAGTGTGATTATCTCCAAAGCCTCCTGCTCTACACCTGAAGGCCTCAGTTTCCCCATCTGTGAGACAGAGATAAGGAGTGGGAGGAAGCTCATCCAGTGTGCAAGAGTCCTGATGTTGGAAGCCGAGGCTTAGCAGGCCTGCCTCATCTGTCCTGGGCCTTCTGTGCAGCCTCAGGTCAGTCATGAGCCTTCTCTGGGCCTTATTTTCCCTTATCCAGGCTCCTGCTGCCCTAGCTTTCTGTGCTGATCCAGTTGCCAGCCCTGGCCCTCCCACCAGCAAGCTTGCCTCTGCCAGGCCTGGGAGGAATGAGCATGGGTGGGTTGCAGAAGACCTGCCCTGGTCACCAGCCTCGCATCCTTCCTCTGAGCACCCCCTGGCCCTGATATCCCAGACCCCACAGACCTTTCCTCTCACCACCTTTACCATGTCCCTTCCTGGTTAGAAGTGTGAGAGGTGCTCATTCGAAAAGTTCAGAATAAATAGAAAAATATCAAGAAGATGAAAGTCCCCTGTAAATCCACCTGCTGCGTCCACCATCTTTCACAGTTTGGCCAGGTTCCTTACCTTCCTGATCTGCAGTCATTCATTCACTCCTTCATTCAGTGCTTATTGGGCTACCATGTGTTCTGGATTCTGGGAACACAGCAGTAAGGCAGACGGCACACAGAGGTTTTTTGTTTGTTTGTTTGTTTATTTGTTTTTGTTTTTTAAGACAGAGTGCCACTGTTTAGCTCAGGTTGGCATTAAACTTGAGATCCTTCTGCCTCAGCCTCCCAAGTGCTGGGATTACAGGAATGCACCACCAGGCCCAGCTTCACATACATATCTTTACATACAAGAATGTTTTTCCATCCAAAATGTAATCAAGTCATATTTGCTGTTTGGGAGATTTTTTTTTTTCATTTAACAATATACTGTGAGCATTTCTGTTTTTGCATATTGGAAATCACAGATTCATTCTTTAAAAATACTTTTCAGGCCTGGCGCGGTGGTGGTACTCCCAGTGAGTTGGGAGGTAGAAGCAGGAGGATTGCAAGTTCAAGACCAGAGTCAGTTTGCATAATTTAGTGAAACCCTGTCTCCAAAATGTAAAAAAATGGACTTGGGGTGCAGCTCAGTGGTACAGTACTTCCAAAGCATGCAAGTGTGAGGTCCTGGGTTCAACCCTCAGTACTGCAAAAAACAAACAAACAAACAAACAACAACAACAAAAACTTTTCAGCTGGGCACGGTGGCACATGCCTGTAATCCCAGCAACTCAGGAGGTAGAGACAGGAGGATTGGGAGTTTGAGGCAGAGGAAGCCTGGGTTACTTAGCGAAACCCTGACTCAAAATGAAAAAGCAAGAAATGGGCTGGAAGTGTGAGAGGTGCTCATTTAAAAAATTCAGTGGTACAACACTTCCAAAGCATCCAGGTGGCCCTAGGTTTAACCCCTCAGTGCCACAAAAACAAAACAAACAAAAAACTTTTCCGAAGAAATACAAATGGCCAGTAAACACAAAAAAATGTTCAATATCCTTAGCCATCAGGGAAAAGGAAATCAAAGCCACCTTGAAAGACCATTTCACCCCAGTCAGAATGGCTACCATCAATGAAACAAGCAACAGATACTCATGAGGACGTGGGGGGAAAAGAACCCTATACCCTGCTGGTGGAAATGCAAGTTGGTATAGTCACTGTGGAAATCAGTATGAAGGTTTCCCAAAAAAACAAAAATAGAATTACCATTTGACCCAGCTTTATCACTCTTGCCTGCAGCTGTACCACTGTGGTATCCGATCCCATCAGATCTCAGAAGCTAAGCAGGGTCAAGTCTGGTTAGTACTTGGATAGGAGATGGCCTAGGAACCCCAGGTGCTGTAGGCGTGGGAGAAGGACTGGCAACCCATTCTCAAAAATCAATCAGCTGTTGAAAACCCTATGAGTAGCAGAGAAGCACTAACAATAGTGTTTCGCCTGTTGTACGTGGGGTCGCTATGAGTTGGATACTGACTCGATGGCATCTAACAACAACAACATACCACTGTTGAGTATATAGCTAAAGAAGTATGTCAACATACCACAGAGATGCCTGCTCATCCATGTTTATTCTGACACTTTTCACTGTAGCCAAGATATGGAATCAAACTAGGTGTCCATCAACAGATGAGTGGATAAGGCAAATGTGGTATATATATACCATGGAGTTTTATTCAGTCATAAAGAAGGATGAAATTATGGCATTTGCTAGAAAATGGATGGAACTGAGATCATCATTTTAAGTGAAATAAGCCAGACCCAGAAAGACAAACATCACACGTTCTCTCTCATATGTGGATGTAAGATTTCAAAATATATTCATTATTAAAACATATAGGACATGAAAGCAGAAGGGGGATTTCGTAGGGGGAGAAAAGGGACTAAGGAGAGGGGAGAGGGAGCAATAAGAAAGGGTAATGGGAGAAGAGGAGAGAAATACCACATATTTTGTTCTTAAGGGCAGAATCAGGACCTCTCTCTCTCTCTCTCTCTCTCTCTCTCTCTCCACACACACACACACACACACACACACACGACATACAAGCAGAAGTGGGACTACTGGTGGGGAGGAAGGGGATCAGAAGAGGGGAGGAGAAACCGGGCGCGGTGGCGCACGCCTGTAATCCCAGCGGCTTGGGAGACGGAGGCAGGAGGATCGCAGGTTCGAGACCAGAGGCAGTCTGCATAACTTGGTGAGACCCTGTCTCAAATAAACTAAAAATATGGGCTGAGGGTGCAGCTCAGTGGTCCAGCACTTGCAGAGCATGCAGGCGTGAGGCCCTGGGTTCAACCCCCAGTACGGCAAAAAAAAAAAAAAAAAAAAAGAAGAGGGAAGGAGGTTCATGAGAGGGTAATGAGGGAGGTGAACATGAGCAATGTGCAATTATAGGCATATATGGAAAAGTCATGATGAAATCTATTAAGTTGTACATTAAATTAAAAATTGCAAGTAAAAAATCATTTAAAATACTATATATGATTTTGATTAGGTAATTGCTACAGTTTGGGGATGTTAAATGTCTCCCAAAGGCCCATGGGTTGAAGGCTTGGTCTCCAGCTTGGCACTATTGGGATGTAGGCCTTTAGGAGGTGGGGCTTAGTGGGAGGCAGTTACATCATTGGGGGTGTGGCCTTGAAGGGGATTCTGAGACCCTGACCCCTTCCTGTGCTCTCTCTTTTTGCTTCCTGGCCAGGCCATGAGGTGGTTGGTTTTGCTCTACCACACAGGACCCACCATGACATGGTCCTTTATCATGGGCCCCGAATGATGGGGCTGACAATCATAGACTAGAACCTCCAAAATTGAGCCAAAATAAACCTTTTCTCTTCATAAGGTGATCATTTCAGATATTTTGTTTCAGTAACAGAAAGCTGACTAACGCAGTAACACTTCAAAAAATAAAATAGAACATAGTTGTCCCTCTGTATCTGTGGGGCATTGATTCCAGGACCCCCTGCAGATACCATATTCCATGAATGCACAAGTCTTTTTTATGAAATGACAGTATTTGCATATAACCTATACATATCCTCCCGTACACTTTAAATCATCTCCACATTACTTATAACACCTAACACAATGCTGGGGGTGGAACCCATGGTCTTTTGCTGCTATGCAGGGGCTTAGCACTGAATGTCTTTGGTCCGTGGTTGGTTGGATACACAGATTTGGAATCTGTAGACCCAATATGCCAACTGAGGATACAGGTACCAAGTACCTGTACCTCAGATACCAGGTACCAAGGAAATTCTGCCTTTTGTCCCCATTTGTCATCTGCCTGTGTCTCCCCAACCACACACAGCAAAGCATTTTTACCTGTTTCTTACGAATTCTTCCAGAGATTTCCACATATAGATATAAATAAATGCAAATCTATGTTCCTTTCCCATTTCCAAACCCAATGTTGAGTGCACAGTCCTAAAGTGAAGGCTGTCGCTTAGCAGCTTTTCTCAGAGACCTGTCTGTCATGTCACTGTGAGGGTGTCCCCACTTTTCTACAGCCGTGCAATGTCACAGAATGATGGCACCTGACCATCAACAGCTGGGGAGGACCCCAGCTATTGTCTTTGACACAGTCCTTTACTGAAGGCTACGTGGGTCATGTCTAAACACAGCAGCCTGGATTTGGCCCTGGGTCCTTTCATTTTATAGCTGCACTAGCTGACCAGCTCTCTGCCGCTGGGCACCTGGATCTCTTCTAGCTGTTCATTGCTTTGAGATGACTAAGTTGGCACATGTTTTTGTCCATTTGGCTGATGACACTTTTGGGAAAAGTTAGCACCTCACGTGCCAGGCTTTATGTTCAAGATCTCATCTGATCCTCACACTCATGATCCAGGGCCTGGTTTTAGAGAGCCTGAAAACTTTCCACACATCTGTGGGTATGGGGGCCGGATAGAAAAACAGGGACATTTGGGGGTCATGGAAAGGGAAAGAGCTTCCACCCCAGGATCTGGTGTGAATTCCACCAGGGGAGAATCAAGAACTTTGACACAACTACAGAGAAGATGGCTGTGAGGACTGCCTGCAGAGAGATGGTAGTTTTGGGAAACATCCTAAGTGATGAAAATGTTAAAATAGCAATAAGCCCTCCTTGGGGTCAAAATGTATGTAACCTTTGGGTTTTGCTTTCCATCCTGTAATTCTGTGCTTTTTTGAGACATGTCCAGGCAACTCCCTCCTGACTCTCTTCTCAAACCTATACAATGTACCCTGTAATCTCATTTTACTGAGGGCAAGTTCCTCCAATAGAAAAACCTAAACAATGGAACTTCTTTTGATCTAATTGGCACCTCCCCAGCCTATGACTGGGGCCTTTCTAGGCTCATATCACACTGGGTGCCCATGTCTGACTGGCATCACATGGGGTGTGTTCTAGGTTAAATAAAATCGAAGGGACATGTGCAATGGCCTCTGTCTTTGGCTTCTTCTTCTTCTTCTTCGCTCTCTTGGTAAGTCCACGTCGGTGTCTTGGATGTTTATCTTGAAGCAGCATGAGAAAACCAAAAGTACTTTGAAAGACTCAGGAGTTGGGTAAAATAAAAAATGTATTGCCATACATGGTCAGCCCATGGAAACGAGTCCTCTCAGGACTGACCCCGAACCCCAGTTCTCCTGGGGTTATATAGTTCACAGGGTGAGGATTGTTGGCCAAAACCACATGTGCACGGCCTACATGATCATCTGTAGGTGAGTTAAGCTAGGCATGGAAATAGGCAGGTGACATCTACATGATACAAGAAATCAGGAAGCGGATTACAGGGCAGGGGGTATATTCAATAGACTGAGTTTAGCAGTTGTAAGGAATTAGGAAGTGGCTTACAGGGTAGGGGTAGGCAGATAAGAAGCAAGGAGATGGGAGGTGACCTACAGGATGGAATGTATAAGTTTTAAACAAGGAATATTAAGGTCTAGTAATTACATTTTAAGCAAACATTATGACATCTTAACTTTTGATTTAAATTCTTCTGCAATAATCTCTCAATCTCTCTCTCTGTCAGGGCCCACATGTACTCTAAAGTGTGTACTTAATAAACTCTAATCACTTCACTTCACTGTCTCTGACTCATCTTGAAATTCTTTTCTGTGATGAGGCCAAGGACCTGGCTTAACCTGAGTGGAGGGCCCACCTAGGGGAACTCCTCAGGGTAGGCAGCAGCACTGAGCTGTATCTCTCTGCTGTGCTGCTAGTGACAGGTAGAGTTGGGATTTGGCCCCAAGGAGGCTGAGTCTGGAGTCTGCATCCCTGAGCTTAGGACAAGTGGCTACAAAATTAGAGCACCATTGAGCCACTGACACGGGCCTAACAAATAGATCTGTTCCAAAGGTGAGGCTAGCTTCTTCCCCAGAAGACCTTGGGGGCACTTCAAGATCATTGGGAATAAATGGGGGATTGAAAATGCCATAGGTGCAGGCCCAGGCAGGTTACATGATTGAGGGGGACAGGCTGGGTGTCAGCAAAGGGAAGCAGTGTGGCGTGTGGCAAAGAGTGTGGAGTGTCAGGATATCTACTCAGGTTGGGCTGGGTCCTTGGCTTCATTGCAGAAATGAATTTTCAGGGTGAGCCAAAAATGAAACAAAACTAGTAAGTTTAATAGTACAAGACATGAAATCTGGCCTCTTTACAGAAGAGAGCCCTTAGCTGTCTTCTCAATGGATATACATATATTGACTTTATGACTTTTGGAGTTATATGGCTCAAAAGATGTAATTTATAATTCAATTCAAAGTCTAAACAAAGCGATGAGCTGGTTTACTTATTTCTAGCTCAAAGAGTTTCCCCTTACATAAGTATCTTTTCCATGTCCCCCCCAATTTTCTCTGTGTTCCTATCCTGCCTCAGTCCCACAAGGGAGACATATGCCAGGTCTTTTGTGTTGTCAACAGGAGCTGGAAACCAAACTATAGTGTGACACTCTCTGGTGTTTCCATGATGGCAACTGATTACAAAATACAATTACATGTGTCTGCTGGTAACTTAAATGGTTGGGAGAAACAGATAAGAGACAGCAATAGAGAGGGAGGGAGGTCAGTTCTGGTTGACTTTAATGACAGATCCAGGTGAAGGCCGTGTGCATATTCAGTGCCTGATTCTGGCCAATTGTCTTGAGATGTAAATTTTTTCAAAATTAAAAATTGCATCCCAAAAGAAGTAAAACCAATGTAATATATGAATCTTGATTAGCTCCTGGTTTGAAACAAACAAACAAACAGACAATTTGAGGACAACTAGGTTGCTTGAAGCCTGAAGCCATAGCCCTGTGGCATCCGATCCCGTCAGATCTGGGAAGCTAAGCATGGTTGGGCCTGGTTAGTACCTGGATGGGAGACCGCCAGGGAAAACCAGAAGCTGTAGGCTTGGGAGAAGGACCTGGCAACCCCTCCCAAAAATCAATCTGCAATTGAAAACCCAATGAACAGCAGAGAAGCACTGACAATAGTGTTTCCCCTGTTGTACAGAGGGTCGCTATGAGTCGGATACCGACTCGACTCGACACCTAACAACAACAACAACAACAAGGTTACTTGAATGTGGACCACATATTACATATGTGTGGGGTTGTGGTATTAGGTGGGATAATCATATAGGAGAATGTCCTTGTCTTTAGGGCATGCATGCTGAAGGAGCAGGAACCACGAGTCACAACACCAGAAACTTAACTTTCAAAGATAGTACCCTGCTGCAGGAGGAGACAGGGAGGGAGATAGAGCACATAGCCAAGGGACAACATGTTTTGGCGCAGGTTGTAGGTAGATAGTGTCTGGGGTTTTGCTTTCAACTTCCTGTGTGCTTGAAATTTTTCATGATAAAAAATTTGGGGAAAAGGGAGCTGGGTGCAGTGGCACATACTTGTAATTCCAGAGACTTGGGAGGAGGAAGCAGGAGGATCGGGAGTTCAAGGCCAGAGGCAGCCTGTGTAATTTAGTGAGACCTTGTCTCAAGATAGAAAGTAAAACATGGGCTGGGAGTATGGCTCAGTGGTAGAGCTCTTACAAAGCATGCGTGAGGCCCTGGCTTCAACGCCCTGGTACTAAAAAAAGAAATGGAGAAAAGGAAAAATGTGACCACAGAGGTTAAAAAAAAAAAGTGCTACAAATGTCCTCACTTGTGACCTGTCATTCAGCTCATCTGCCCTTCCTGCAGGAGGGGGAAACTGAGGCCCAGAGAGCTGGAGGGTTCTTTTTCCTGATAACTTAGCTCCATAATTCCATTTTCCACACCCAGAGTACAAGTGGTGTTGAGGCCATACATCCTCCTAGCCCAGCCTCCCCCATCAGAGGTCTGTCAGAGCCATTCTCTCACAGCTCCGTTTTGCAGGGATGGAAACCAACAGAGAGCAGCAGTGATTTGCCTGAGCCCAGCATGCAGCTGGGAGGGAAGCTGCTTCTTCCGTCATTCCCTAGGTCCAGAGCAAGAGCAGTGGTTTTGGGTTAGCAAGCCCAGCTCGTCCCCTGGCTTTGCTCTGTGGCCCTGGGGGACTTGCCTAACCTCTCTGAGCTGCTCTGGGTGCGGGAGGAGGTTGTCATTCCTTTTAGTTCACCATTCTAATGGGTGTGCAGTGGATCTCCTTGTGGTTCCAATGCACGTTGCCTTCGTGACCAATGATGCTCAGCATCGTTCCACGTGCTCATTTTCCCTCTGAATGGCTTCTTTTTTTTGGGGGGGTGGGTACTGGGGTTGACCCAGAGCCTCGAGCTTGCATGCTTGGCAAGTGCTGGACCACTGAGCTGCATCCCCAGCCCATTTTTTTACTTTTTGAGACAGAGTCTCGCTAAGTTATGCACACTGCCTCTGGTCTTGAGCTTTCCATCCTCCTGCCTCTGCTTCCCGAGCCACTGGGATTACAGGCGTGCACCATCACGCCCGGCTGAACGGCTTCTTTGGGGAGGTAACTGCTAAAATCCTTTGTGCATTTTCACTGGGCTGTTTGCTCACTGTTGAAGTATAGGAGTTCTTTGTATATCCTGGGTACAAGCCCTTTACCTGAGACGTGTTTGGCATAGACTTTTTCCCTCTGGTTGCTTTGAGCATTAAGCCATATGATCAATACTCAGTAAATGGTTGTTCTTATCATTGCTGTTATTACCACTGTGGTTTTATTGCTCCATTGTGCCACTGTGGCTAGGAAATGCGCCTCCCAGCCCTGAACTGTCAATGGCACCTGTCTCCAGACCTCACTTTATAGGTGCCTCCACCCAGGCCTCCTTCAGGGAGGCACGGCCTCCAGCAGAGGCCTGGGCCAGAGTCTCTGGCTTGCTTGTTGTTTATAATACTCACTTATCGAAACCTGCCAGCTGCCCCAGGCTGCTTGGCTGGGCTGCGCCTTGGAGACTGGCCTCGCCCTCCCCGCCCTGCCCTGCCTGAGGGAGAAAAGCCACAGCCTGGCCATCTCCTGGCCCGCATCCACAGCTGGGCCACGCTGGGTGCCTGCAGACATGTCCCCTCACTGGAGCCCCACCCAGGGCCGAGATTCTGATTTTCCATTTGCCAGATGGAACAACTGAGGCTCAAGGAGATGTGACTGCACCAAGTCCCGCAGCCCAGAAGGGGTGGTGCTGAGATTTTCTACAGGTCCCAGGTCCTAGAGGTGTCACTCTCATTTAGCACCCGTTCATCTGGTTCCCACCCGCTCCCGGGCCATGCAGAGGAAAACCAAGGTGAACAGCGACCTCTGAGCACCCAGCAGGAACTGATAACCAGGCTCTGCAGGGATTGCCTCACACCAGAGAAGTCATGGCTATCGGGTTATTGTCCCATTTCACAGAAGGGGAGACTGAGGCTTAACAAGGCTAACTGCCTCAGTAACCTAGCAGCCAAGCAGGAGTGGGACCCACGTTTGCTGTCTCCCCAGCCTGGGAGATTGACTGCCAGGCCAGACAGAACTCACAGCTCTGTCCCTTTGTGGGACCTGCCCCAACCTATGTGGCCAACAGTTTTGGGGGACCCCCAAGTGCAGTATGTGTGATCACTGATGATCATCACCACAGGTCTCAGAATCCCCACTTCACCCATCCACTTCCCTAACCCTTTGGGGCTCATTTTGACTCCCTGTCTCTGCTCCCATCACGTCCTGTGGAGTGCCACTGATTGCCCCCCGACCCACACAAGTGTTACCTTTTACCCATCGTTGTTGTTGTTAGGTGCTGTACAACAGGAGAAATAGTATTGCTAGTGCTTCTCTGCTATTCATAGGGTTTTCAATGGCTGATTGGTTTTTAGAGTGGGTTGCTGAGTCCTTCTCCGAAGCCTATAGCACCTGGTGTTCCCAGGCAGTCTCCCATCCAAGTACTAACCAGGCCCAACCGTGCTTAGCTTCTGAGATCTGACATCTGATGAGATTGGATGGGACAGTGGTACGGCTGCAGGCTCTATTAATACTATTGGGGGTCATAATTACTCTATTTTATGCAGTATTGGCAGGGTTGAACCAAGGGCCTCCAACATGCTAGGCAAGCGCTCTACCACTGAGCTGCACACTCCGCGCCTTTTACCTTTTTTTTAATACCAAGACAGGGTCCCGCTAAATTGTGCAGGCTGGCTCTGGCCACAAACTTGCAGTCTTCCTGGTTCACACTCCAGAACAGCTGGGATTCCAGGTGTGTGCCTCAAGGCTCAGGCAGGATGCTGAGTTTGAGGCCAGAGGCAGCCTGCATAACTTACTGAGATCCTGACTCAAATAAACAATTAAATATGGGCTGGGGGTGCAGCTTAGTGGTAGATGACTTGTAAAACTATGAGGGAGGTCCTGGGTTCAACCCCCAAGTACCATTAAAAACAACAACAACAAAAACGTAAAACTAAAACCAAACCAAACCAAAACAAAGAAATGTGCAGGATGATGAAAAAAGAAAAGAAAAGAAAAGAAAACAAAGAAACAAACAAAGACACTTGTCCTGCAAGGACATTCGAAGAGCTGACAACAATGGCTGAGGCCTGGGAAGGTGTCAAGGGGGCTGAGGGCAGAGGCAGGAGCCATGGTTCACTTCATACCTTGTCACCTCTGGAATTTCAGACAGAAGTTTCCCTTCTCCAGGAAGCCTTCTCGGATGTCACTGCCTGTGGTGTGTTCCCCACACCCCACCTGTGGCACTGAGCATTTCAGTGACTTAGAGGTGGGGCTTGGTGCCTTCTCTTTCTACATGTCTCCCACCACTCCCGCCTTGCCCCTCTGTGGGTGAGGCTGGACACCTCGATGGCGGGGTCCGGCTGAGGCTTGCTGTGCAGGGGAACCTGCTTGGAGGCCTCCTGCCCGTGGCCTGAGGAGCGCGTTGGCTTGGCAGCCAGCTTTGCTGCACTCTGACTACGCGCCGACATGTTCTAATTCTCACCCTGACCTTCACAGCAAGGATGGTTGTTGTTGTTGTTGTTGTTAGGTGCCGTGGAGTTGTGTCTGACTCACAGCGACCGTCATAGGGTTTTCAATGGCTGTTTTGGGATTGCCTAGGGAGTGGGTTGCCACGTCCTTCTCCCATTTTTGCAGTGCTGGGAATCGAACCCGCCACCTCAGAGACAACAGCGCAGCGCTCTACCAACTGAGCTAAATCCCAGCCCGCAAGGATGGTAGGGCCTCCAATTTACAGAGGAGGGAAGCAGCCTGCGGGCAATTCCAGGCCTGGATCCATGGAGCGACACCCAAGTAAAAGGAGCAACCACAACTGCTTCCCAGAGGCCTTGGCGGTGCCCAAGGGAACCTGTGGATGACAGCTTCTGACTTGGTACCCACTGGAATCCCCAGTCTGGGGACACCTTTCTCCTGTTCCACCAGAGAGTGGTGGGTGCAGCCAAGGGTTCGAGGGAGCTTTGAGGAGGGTTGGGGAATCTGCCTGGAGCACCAGGGGTGGCTTCCCCTGGGGAGGTGTGGCTGGCACCCAGCCTGGAAGGACAAGGTGGCCCTCATGCCCAGATCCCCACCCCAGTTGGTCACTATCTTCTCTTCCCAGCTCTACTGCTCCGCCAGGCTTTATTTTGTGATTAGCAGTCGCTCCACCCTCCATCAGGAGGAGGCTCCAAGCCTCCTTCTGGCCTGGCCTCCTCCCCAGCCTCCATCCCCGTCCCCCCAGCCACGATAGCTCCTCACTCTCTTTCAGATCCTGCCTGCACACACTCTTCCCATCCGAGGCTCGCAGACGTCCTCTACCTCCCCGTTGGAGGAGGAAGCCCCTGCCAGGGTTTCTGGGCTAGGAGACATACTGACAAACTGGGAACTGTGCTGGGTGGCCCCGTGAAGGGCCATGGTCCATGACAGACTCCAGAATGGGTGTGGAGCGTTTTAAAAATGGCTGTAAAAAGCTGGGTGTGGTGGAGCAAACCTGTAATCCCAGCAACTCGGGAGGCTGAGGCAAGAGGATGGTAACTTTGAGGCCAGAGGCGGCCTACTCAACTTATAGAGACCTTGTTTCAAAATAAAAAGTAGAATAGGGCCTTGGGGGCAGCTCAGTGAGAGAACGCTTGCCTTGCATACACAAGGCACTGGGTTCAACCCCTCAGCACTAGGGAAGAGATAAAAAGAAAGAAAAGGTTAAAAAAAAAAAAAAAAAAGCGTGTGTGTTAGCACAGGGGTGTAATCCCAGCACTTGGGGAGGCTGAGGCAGGATTAGAATCAGGAAGGATTTGCTTTGACCCCACCTCCTTCCCCCACACCACTACCTACACCCAGCCTCTGATGCCATTTGAGTCTGGGGACTTGAGTCACTCACTAGATGGTATTGAGCCTCCTCTGGGTCTGACTTTCTATGAGGATCTGTTTGAGAAATCTTGCCTTGAAAGGGGCAGGATTTGAACCTTACAGAACAGGTAGAATTAAAATGATTATGGAATGTTACCTATTTGTGATACTATATTGTTGTTGTTAGGTGTCCGACTCATAGTGACCCTGTGTACAACAGGCGAAACAATATTGTCAGTGTTTCTCCACTATTCATAGAGTTTTCAATGGCAGATGGTTTTTTGGGAGTGGGTTGCCAGGTCCTTCTCCCAAGCCTACAGCACTTGGTGTTCCCAGGCGGTCTCCGAACCAAGTACTAACCAGGCCCGACCCTGCTTAGCTCTTGAAATCTAATGGGTCAGACGCCACAGTGGTACAGCTGCAGGCTAAATACTATATTACTATTATATTAACCAGTTGTATTGACATATTTAAATCCTATATATTTACCGGGCATGACGGTGCATACCTATAACCCAGCACTTGGAAAGTGGAGGCAGAAGCCTGAGCTACATAGTGAATTTCAGGCCAGCCTGGGTGGCACAGTGAGATCCTGTCTCAAAAAAAAAAAAGAGAGGGAGGGGGGTAGGAGAGGGAGAGAGAAGAAATAATAAAAATAGAAGAGAGAGAAACACTCCAGCAATCAGCATGGCTGACCTCTCAGTATATTTCCTGTGATTCCACTGCACAACCCTGGCCAGGCCACAGCCCTTAGCAAATTCTTCTTCTGGCAGGGAAGAGACCAGCTGACAAAAGGGAGTGATCTCACCACCAGCAGAAACACCCATGTTTGAGGCCTGTGCCAGCTCAATGTCCTTGATGTCCCGAGAGGGGACGACTCAGCATTCCCAGCCCACGACTGCCCCTTCCCTGCCTCTGCATATCCCCTGCGCCCCTCCAGTTATCACATCTGCTCCTGCTGCTGTGCCAGGGCTTGGTCTCAATCCACCTGGGCCTTGAAGACAGGGCATGCATCCTTCTTGCCGCTTCTTGGCCCTCTAAACCCCAAGCACAACCAATAGCAGCCTCAGGACAGCGTACATTTATCCTCAGGAGGGCAACGAGGCCACTGCTCTCAGTACAACCAGGAATCCTGGTTGCTGGGCCAACAGATGTCTGAATCCAGCCAAGGCCTGGGCCCCTGGGTGAGGAAACCAATTCCTTCCTCAGCGCTCCCAGCTCCCAGCACCCTCCTCTACAAGGGACAAGTTCTTCTCTCCACCCAAGACTGTTTGCAACACTCCAGCAGTTTCCCAAGGTCAGCCACTTGAATGCCCTTTCTCCCTTGACACAGTAAGACCAGCTCCACGCCTGTGTTCTCTGGAGCCGCCTAGGGGAGACAGGCGAGGGCGGTTCCTGAGGCCCAGGGTCCTGAGCAATGGCAGCCCCAGGGGCAAGTTGGTGGCGGTTTCGTGGCATCCTCTCTGCATGGCGAAGGAGGAAGGCAGGCAAAGCGGCAGCATTTGATAGCACTCCTCGTTCAGCGATTGCCTGGCCAGGCCTGGGCCTCCAGGACAGATCTGCGGGTTGACTTCGATCTGGCTGGGTGCCTGGCCTGATATTCTTTTTTTGTGTGTGCCTTTTTTTGTGGTACTGGGGTTGAACCCAGGGCCTTGCGCTTGCATGCTTTGCAAGCGCTGGACCACTGAGCTTCAGCCCATTTTTTTACTTTTTGAGACAGGGTCTTGCTAAGTTACACAGACTGCCTCTGGTCTTGAACTTGCCATCCTCCCGCCTCTGCCTCCCAAACCGCTGGGATTATAGGCATGCGCCACCCTGCCTGGCTGGCCTCATATTCTTATGGGACTTTGCACCCCCTTCGGAGGCCTGCCCAGCAGGGTGGCCTCTCCAAACCTGGGGCCGCAGACCACACTCCCAGATAAGGCTGGTGGACAGATTGAGAGCCCTCGGGGGCACCTCTGTCCTTTTCTTGTGTGCCCAGCACCGACCCTGGGTCTGGAGTCCCTCACTTCCCTGATTTGTGGCTCAGGAAGCCGTGTGATCAGACAGAGCCAATCACATGCACCAAACGGCGGCCACATGGCTGGGGCTGTGACCAGGTTCCTGCAGTTGCATTCAGGCCCTGTTGTTCAGGGCCCTGCGGTCGCAGCCCCCCACAGCATCTTCTCCCCTGTGGCTCTGCCTGCAGAGGAGCCTGTGGCTCTTTCCCTGAGTGTGGAGTTGGCAGACGGAGAGTCCTGGAATGACCTTACATTTTCTAAAAATATTCTTGTTTTGGCTGTCCACCACCTGGGCGGTTAACCTCCTAACCTCACCTCCTTCCACCCTCCTCCTCCCCCTATGCTTGTTCTCTACTCGGGATATATCAGCCTTTTCATTTTTCCTTAAAGTTCACTCTGAATTTTATTAAAGTGCTACATGCACAAGGTGTTAAAAGTCAAATAGCACTGCAAGACTTAGAACAACCACACAAAACCAACCAGCAGCCACCTGCCTCGCAGGCCTGCTTCCACATGGACAAACAGAATCCAGCATCAATTACGTGCCAGGCTTTTAGTGTTGGTGATAAAACAGGGATCCAAACAGACCAAGTTCCTCCCCTCCCATAGCCAACATTCTACAGTAACCTCTTTCAACCCTCTGAACTCTTCCTTAATTCTTCCTCATATTCATATACTGTTTTATTTTCCTTTCTTTCTTTTTGATTTCAGACAGTAGTCGATGGTTTCCTAATACGGAAGATCAGGATCTAGTTCTCTTACAAATAGATCTGTATGTTTTGCCTCCGGCAAGCCCCAATCTCATTTCATTACAATTTTGGGTTGTATCAATATTTGGTGTTTATAATGTTATGGTTATGTAAATATTATCCCCTGCTAAGCTATGCAGTACTTTATGGCCACATTTTCTATTTGTGCTATTTGCTTTTCCAAGAGTTCACAATTGCCTTGTTTTCTTCTTGCATCAAACTGGGCACCTGGTAGATCTTTTCTATTTTTTTCTTTTTCCTTTTGTTTGCTTTTGTGGTACTTGGGGGTTGAACCCCAGGCCTTGCACATACTTTGCAAATGCTTTACCGCTGGGCTGCACCCTCAGCCCATTTTTATTTTTATTTTTATCTTGTGACAGGTTCTCGCTAAATTACGCTGGCTGCCTCTGGCCCTGAACTTGTGATCCTCCTGCCTTCGCCTCCTGAGTGGCTGGGATTACAGGTGTGCACTACCGCACGTGACCTACATCTTTCCAATCTAGACACTCATGACCCTTGGTTAGGAAGCAGGAAGACATAACTGCTATTTAAAAATAAAAAAATTCCTATTTTGTTTCCATCCCCACCTGCCCCTCCACATCCAGAGGATGGATATATATATATATATATATTTTTTTTTTTTTTTTGGTACTGGGGATTGAACCCGGGGCCTTGCACTTGCATGCTCTGCAAGTGCTGGACCACTGAGCTGCACCCCCAGCCCATACTTTTTGAGACAGGGTCTCACTAAATTACACAGACTGCCTCTGGTCTTGAACTTGCGATCCTCCTGCCTCCACCCCCTCAGCCACTGGGATTACAGCCGTGCGCCACCGCTCCTGGCTCAGAGGATGTTTTGAGGGTGGGAGACTGTCACATTGGTGATCTGGCCTTGGATTGGCTCTCCCTTCTGCAGAGTTTGGTTTTAATTTCTTCCATTCTGCCAAGTTGGTTACTGTTTGTCTACTCATTTTCCAGCTTTGAAACATTTCTGGACTCCTCTTGTCCCTGTCATTGACCTTGTCTCTCTGAGCATCATGAGCCATAGACTATTTTAAGCCAATCCTCTGTCCTCAGTTTCACATGGTTCTTGCTTGTCACGCAGGTCTGAGCTCAGAGGACACCTCTGGGAAGGCTTCCCCGATCCCAGTGCTTCTCTTCCTCGTCACCCTGAATTACTTTTTTTTTTTTTTTTTTGTGGTACTGGGGGTTGATCCTGGGGCCTCACGCCTGCATGCTTTGCAAGTGCTGGACCACTGAGCTGCACCCCCAGCCCTTTTATTTTTTTCCTTATTTCCTGAGACAGGGTCTCGCTAAATTACATAGACTTCCTCTAGTCTCGAACTTGCAATCCTCCTGGCTCTGCCTCCCAAACTGCTGGGATTACAGACATGTGCCACCACGCCCAGCTCATTACTTTTGTTCATAGCCTTTACCACTCTTTGGAAACCATATTCTCAGTTTATGTTCACCGATGTATTTGCCTTCTTTCTCCAGCTCCCCCAGAGAGTTTGCTCCACACAGGCGAGGACCTCCTTGTCAACTGTACCTTTGCTGTGTCCTCAGTGCTTCCCAGTGCCAGGTAAACATAGGCGCTCAGGAAGTACATGCGGCTGAATGCGTGGATTTGGGCATAGGATCTCCACAAAGCAAACTTCAGTGGGAAGAAGCTCATTATTCAGAGCCTCCCAGGCATGAAAGATGCTACCAGTGAGCGGAGGAGACCCCCATCATGAGAGGGACGTAAGGATAGTTTGGAGGTAGCTGAAAGGGGACAGAGGCAATGACGAGAATGCATGGGAAAGCCTCTGAGACCTGGCAGAGACAAGTGATCGGCTCAAGGTCACTCAGCTATTTCCTGGCTCAGCTAAGACAGCCCTTTGTAGGCCAGCCCTGGGATGTGACTGCACCGTGCAATCAAGCCCAGCGCAAACGTGCTTCTGTCTCTCTTCCCCCTGGCTATGTGATCGTGGGCAAGTTACTTGTCTTTGTTTACAGTTCTTCTCACCCGTATCATGGCAATAAGAACACTCCTGTGGTTTTGGATTCCAGACAACAAGCCAAGCCTTCCAGTAAAAAGCCCAGTAAACAGTACTGTTGGGCAAGATGCTCCAGCCTTAGGCCTCAGTTTCCTCATCTGTTAGATGAAGGTCTAGCCAGGCCAGCTTCACCAGCGTGTCAACTTGCAAAGCCTGGCATGGAATGGGTGCTAATAAATGCTGGTCCTTTACACCCCAGGCTGTGGAGGGCCATGTCTCAGGACCCTAAGGGTAGAGATTTACCATGCCAGGGCTTCTGGGATTCCTGGGCAGTTGTTTTCTGTGGCCATAGGTTTCCATATGACCCTGAAGGTGAAGTGGGCAGGCCAGATCCCAGGGCTCCATGAGGAGCAAAGAACTAGTGATTTTTCCTGAAAGCAGAGAAGGAAGGTCCAGGGTGGCTTGTTTGGCTGAGAAGTAGAGTGTTGCAAACCATTTTAATGGAAGCATGGGGAGGAAATGGCAGAGAAAACCTGTCATCTGAAAGACTGGCGTTTGAACAATAGCTTTGCCATTGCCAGGGGACTTGTGCATATCCCAGCCCTGCTCTGACCATCTATTTCCTCTTAAACTAGATGAGCATGACAATGTGTACCTTACTGTGAGGATGTGAGCCTTCCTCCATTTCACAAGTGATCGTGGAGTCCCTACTGTGTGTCAGGGACACTGAGGCAACCAGAGCATGGCATGACCCTCAGGCAGTTTGTATCATTGTGAGTCCATGTGAGGATGTGCTTGGAGGGATCAGCACAGACTAGGTGCTATAAAAATAGTATTTGCAGGCTGGGCGCGGTGGTGCACACCTGTAATCCCAGTGACTCAGGAGGCAGAGGCAGGAGGCTCGCAAGTTCTAGACCAGAGGCAGCCTGCACAATTTAGCAAGACCCTGTCTCAAAAATAAAAAGTCAAAAAATGGGATGGGGTGCAGATCAGTGATAGAGTGCTTGCAAATCATGCAAGCATGAGGCCCCGGGGTTCAACCCTCTAGTACTGCAAGAAAACAAAAAAGGTACTTGCTGTTTTCAGATGGAGCCATGCTGCTTGTATGAATTCCTCCTTGGATATTTGAGGTGGTAGCCATTTAAATACAACAAGTGGAGAAGAAAAAGGTGCATCAAAGAGGTGAGTCCCTTCTTGGGATTTGTTATTGTGGCTTCACAACTGGATCCTTAGCAACAGGCTCCCACCGCCTCCACACTTCTTGAGGGACCTGCAGAATGGCCAGAGGTTGGGCTGGGAAGAACCAGCTCTTGTTTTGTAGAAGCGCAAGTCCAATGGCCCAGACAGACGGGTTCCTGGCCATTGACAGAACAGATAGATGATCCATTCAGTGTGGTTGCTTCCTCTGGGCTGGACACAGTGATTGTCATCTTGATATAGAACATGTGGGATGACCTTGGGGGCCTTGGTCTGCAGATGTGGCAACCAAATAAGCAAAACTATCCACAGCTAGCTAGTCCTGTAGTAAAGGTAATGGAGCTATTAATGTTCCCTTTTGGAGGAGGGTGAGGGAGGGTCACAAGACCCTCTGCCAATCTTCACCTCTGGCCCCAGCTGCACATGGTAAATGATTGGCTGGGGCTGGGACTTCTTGGTGGTGCAGCTTCCCCTGGTACTGCTTGGTGGGAACTCCTTGAAGGGATCCTTCCTGGTGGTGAAGTTGTACAGGAATGCTGTCCATGAGTCACTAGTGCCTCTGCAAGCAGTCCCAATAAACTTGTGGTTCACCAAGTTAGACTTCACGTAATCCTGCTTTGGTCTGTCTGTGCCCTTTTGGTTTCTGGAGGTGAATGGATGCTCTCTTTACCTCTCCCCAGGGAAGGAATTCATGAAACATCCATGATGAGAGGGCCTGGGCAGGGGAGTGAGGCAGGATGAGGAGAGGGACCAGAAAGTGTCAGGAGGAGAGGGCAAGGAAAGGCATTCCTGGCTGAGGGAAGAACCTTTGCAAAGAAAGGATCAAAGAGGAAAGCTTGGGTTGGGAGTGGCTGAGTTGGGAACTTCTCTGCCTGGGAAGGCATGGAAGTATTTGGAGTGTGGCCAGCCCTGTTTTGGCTTTCCCTGGCCACTCTGTGGAAGGCCCTGAGCAGAGGAGGCTGGACAGCAGTCGGAGTGCAAACCCTGGTAGGTCCCGTGCAGAGCACCGCCATGCTAGGTCTGGTCACCAGAGGGCGCTGTGGGTCAGCGAGCTGTAGAGGCTACAGCAGATGTCCAGGTGCTGCATGCAGATGGGTGCAGCTGTGCACGCAGGTTGTGTCTGTGAACGTTCCCACACTCGTGTGGCCACTCCACATGCATGTACACACTTGTGAACCCCACCGACATTTGTGTGTGCATGTGGACTTAGGCTGAGTGGCCAGCAGGGGGGAATAAGACTGTGCAAGGATGTGGGAGTGAGCATGTGCAAGGGCCCCTCACCTCACCACCCCAGCCACATGAGGCACTTTATCCCTCCCCCGTGAGTCAACCACCTCAGGGCCTTTGCTTGTGCTGTTCCCTCTGCTGGGAATGCTCTTCCCCTCCCTTGTCCCTGCAGGTCTCTGCTTACATGTCACCTTCCAGGGAGGCTTTTCCTGATGTCCCTTTTAAAAATGATAGCCCCACCTCCAGACACACTCCTTGCCCCTCCTGTACGTTCCCCCACAGTATCTGTCACCCTCAGCCACCCTATCATGTGACCTGGGTGTTTTGCTTGTTTGTTTTCCCTGAGAGCAGGGAGTCGTATCTGTCTCGTTCAGTGCTGAGCCCTCGGTACTAGGCACACAGTAAACATTTGCTCAATGAATAAATGAATGCAAGAATGAGCTGCCTGCATCCTGGGTTCAGCCCACCGTCTCTCTAAACCTCTGGAACTCTCATGCCTGCCTCAGTTCACACGCATATGCAATCCTGGGCCACAGTCTTCCTATCCTGAGCTTCAGCTTCCCCACACTTGCAGAGAGGGGTGTTCTCCTAGGAGTCAAGGTAGAGAGAGGCAGCCTCTGGGGCTCAGGGCTGATGCCTGTTTCAGTTTCTGAGTTGCCATGGAGCTCCCCAGCCTGACTGTGCCATTTAGAGGCAGGTCAACAGACCTTGGTGCAACAGGACAGCAGGAGACAAAGCTGACGGTCCTGTGGCGAGCTCCTCACCCCAGCAGTCAGCCAGCCTGCCGGGGGCAGCCCAGCCTGATCCCATGAGTGGCCTTCCACGCCCCTGCCCTGGCCTCTGCTGCTCTTTCCGGGACCACTTTCTTGCCTTTGTCCCATGCAAGCTCTTTGTTGTTGGGCGCCATCAAGTACGATCCAACTTGTAGTGACCCTAAGTACAGGAGAATGAAACGCTACCTAACACTGTGCCGTGTACATGATCTTTTTATGTTTATGACCAATGTTACAGTCACTATGTTCCTTCTCATTTTGAGTAGTGCCACATCAGCAAAAGGAAGTCCCAGAGGCTTTTCTTTTCTTTTCTTTCTTTTTCTTTTCTTTTCTTTTTTATTTATTTATTTATTTATTTATTTATTTATTTATTTGTGGTACTGGAGGTTGAACCCAGGGCCTCATGCTTGCATGCTTTGCAAGTGCTGGACCACTGAGCTGCCACCTCCAACCCATTTTTTAACTTTTTTGAGACAGGGTCTTGCTAAGTTACGCAGACTGCCTCTGGTCTCGAACTTGCAATCCTCCTGCCAGAGGCTTTTCTTCATTCTCATCATTAAGGTCATCTCTACTTTGAGGAAGTAACACGTCTCCATTTGTCTTCTGAATGCCTTCCAGCCTGGGGGGCTCATTTTCCACCACTATATTTGACGGTGCTCTGCTATTCATAGGGTTTTCAATGACTAATTGTTTCAGGAGTGGGCTGTCCCGGGTCCTTCTCCCTAGTCTATCTTAGCCTGGAAGCTCAGCTGAAACCTGTCCACCATGGGTGGCCCTGCTGGTATCTGAAATACCTGGGGCACAGCTTCCAGCATCACAGCAGCATGTAAGGCCATACAGCAAAACAAGCTGACTGACACCTGGGGGGAACTCTTACCCCGTAAAGTCTCCCTGTCAAACGCACCTTGTCTGAGAAGCCTTCTCTGACCCCTCCCAGGTGTAGTTGTTCTCCTTCCTGGGCCTCCTTCTCATGCATTTATTTATAGCACCCTTCGTGGAGTTTTGTGATTCTTGGGCTGTTGGTCAGGCTCTCTGAGTAATCCATAAAAAGTCCACGTGTATGAAGACCTTGTCTGAGTCACCCCAGCGCCCAGGAGGCTAACACGAGACCAAGTGTCGCTTCCCCATGTCTGCAGCATGCATTCCTCTTTCCTCTGTTCATTCCTCAAATAGTTATTAGGTACCTACTGTGTGCCCTGGGAGAAGAAGGTGGCAATCCATTCCTGAAGCAATCCTGAAACAATCAGCCATTGAAAGCCCTATGAGGGTCCTTATGAGTCAGACACAACTTGATGACACCTAACAACAACAACAACACTGTGTGCCCAGTTGTGGGCAAAGCCTCGGGAATGCAGCAGGGAGTGATCTGGGCAGGATTCCTGCTCAGGAGAGGAGGATGGTCTGGAGGAAGAGCTGTGTTAGAAACACAGTAAGTGAGGCAGCATTGGTGTGAGTGCAGGGCAGACAATGAAGACTGATTTGCGGTCTGTGGTTGGGAAGCCTCTTAGGGGGCTCCATTTAGGAAGAGGTGGGAGGGATCAAAGGGAAGCAACCAGCCCAGGTAGCATGGGGAGATGGTGGTGGGAAAGATGTCTTAAGAAGGAGCCGCCTAGGCAGAGGCCCTGAGGCAGGACTGGCATTGGTAAGTACAAAGGGCAGTGCTAAGACCCTCCAACGTACTAAGTAGGAGAGTGGGTGAGAGGGAGGGTGTGAGCAGCACAAGTCCAGTGTTGGCAGTAGCCTGAGCCTAGAAAACCTGCCAGATCAGGCTTGCAGTTCTGGCAGGGAGGTGGCTGCTGCTGGGTGCCCATTTTACAGATAGGTAAGTGAAGTTCCCAAGGTATTCTAGACACCAGGGGTGGTACAGCTGGGATGGCTTCCTGTAGGAGGTGGTCCACAGTATGTTCACAAACTCATTTCCTGGCCACCAAGAGAGAACCAGGCCCTAGGCGGGGCATGTCCAAGCTTGAGCTCCCACGGGAAAAGTAAATAAACTGAGGCTCAGAGCTGCTCAGTGACTCCCTCAAAATCAGCCAGCTAGGAAGTGGTAGAGTTGTCATTCAAACCTGTACCTGTCTTAGTCCAAAACTCAGTTTTCCATCCCACGGCCTGGAAACCGTGAGCAAATACACAGGAAGACAATAATGATAATTACAAGCCTTACTTATCTCATCCACCCCTTTCCACCACTGTGTGGGTGGGGCCCTGTGGGGTCCACGTTTTACACGGAGACAAATGGAGTTCAGTCCCCTGCTCTGAGAGTTCCTAGCAGATGGTGGAATGTGCTTCCCTCATGTGAGGTCCCTGACAGGGCACACACTCATCATGCCTGCTTGGATGCCAGGGGCTGACCCTTTGACCTTTCCCAGTGCTTCCTGCCCTCACTAGCCTTGGCTGTCCATCCAGTCACCTGATCCCACTGCCAGATTGGTCAGCGGCTCCTGAAATCCCTCAAGGCTCCAGGTGGGAGGAGAGAGAGGGTTGGCTTACCAGGGCATTATGTAGATGAGCAAGAGGACAGATGAGAAAACCAAGTCCCAGGAGAGAGCCAGGATGGGACGTTGGTTAAGGCTTGCCAAAGGAGGTAAAATGCATGAAATGACACCTTATTCTGAGACTCCGTTTCCCCTGCATAGAATAGGGGTACTAACGACACAACCAAGAAAGCTACTTTCATTGAGTTGTCATTAGGCATCCCCCAAGCATCACCACTGCCTCCATACCCTGGCCGGGTGCCGGCACGCGCGGGCGCTCGTGGATGTTTGCTGATGCAGGACATAAACGCGTGCACGCCGGGCAAGGTGCTAAGCCCTTTACAAGTCAGTCAACAAACATCTACTGAGCGCGCGCCAACGCCCGGTTCCCATTTTCATCAGCTGCCCCGAGAGGCAGTTCTGTTATCGCCTCTCTTTTGCAGAGGCGGAAATGGAGGTTCAGGGTGTCGGCTACTTGCCCAAGGTGACCTCCGCTACAGTGTGGCCAGGTCGAACGTGAACCCAGGTCTCACTCAGGGCACACTTTTAACTCGGCCGCAGCACTCGCCCGGCCAGGATAGCTTGGGAATCTCCGGGTTTTCCCAGATTACGCACTATGGACGCGCCCACGCAGCGTACAGCTCAGGACTGCGGGCTGGGGGCGTTGGGGACCGAGGTCTACCTGTGCCCAACAGGCTTGGCACTTGCGGCAGGTCCCAGGGAGTGGGGGGGGGGGAACTAACGTCTTGACAGGCAGCGAGAGGGAGGTGGCCCTAGCGGGGGGGCGGAGCCTAACTGGGATAGGGCTTCTAGAGTAGCAAGCGCCTTTGACAGACAGTGGGCGGGGCCGGATCCCGGGCCCGCGGAGGGCGATGCTTGTGTTTGACAGGCAGAGGCAGGTCGGCTTCTGATAGGCAGGGGATGGGC
>VMDO01022604.1:10376-33294 GCA_007922755.1 Pedetes capensis | reverse complement strand
CGATTGTCAGTGCTTCTCTGCTGTTCATAGGGTTTTCAATGGCAGATTGATTTTTGGGAGGGGGTTGCCAGGTCCTTCTCCCAAGCCTACAGCTTCTGGTGTTCCCAGGCGGTCTCCCATCCAGGTACTAACCAGGCCCGACCCTGCTTAGCTTCTGAGATCTGACGGGATCAGATGCCACAGGGCTACAGCTGCAGGCTGATTAGGAACTATGGGAGTTTTTTTTTGAGCAATGAAAATTTTATCTCTGTAGCTTAGTTGTATGATTTAAAGCATAAGCCAAGAACAGTGGCGCATGCCTGTAATCTCAGCGACCAGGGAGGCAGAGGCAGGAGGATCACAAGTTCAAGACCAGAGGCAGTCTGTGTAATTTAGCAAGACCCTTTCTCAAAAAGTAAAAAAGAAAAAAAAAATGGGCTGGGGTGCAGCTCAGTGGTCCAGCACTTACAAAGCATGCAGGCACAAGGCCCTGGGTTCAACCCCCAGTACCTCAAAAAGAAAAAATTGAAGAATATAGTTTTTCTCAGTGTTTATGGAAAAATCCAGCATAAAGCAAGTAATCCAGAAACTCCATTTTCCCTCTCCCACCTTGATTTTTGTGATAATTGAAGTAGGCATCTCCAACACAAACTCCATGTAATAAAAGGTTGGTTGCAAAGAGATTTTTATACTTGTCAGAAATCTGACAGCATTTATTATGGTAAAAATTAGCTCTCACCATTTGCTTTGAGCCAAAGAAGGATTGCGAAGCTCTTTCCAAACAAATAAACCAAAAAACCCTCACCCTTCTTCTATTTTATATCCTTTAATGTTGTCTAATGCTGGCAGACAAACAAGGCTTTTCTGAATTCCCGGTTCCCACTCTCAAAAGCAATAACAAATGTATCAACATGTAGGAGAAATGAATATGTCATATGTTAAGCTTTCTCCTGAACTTTGGTATGATTTCTCAATTTTTTCATGTTTCAACTTTAACATAATCAAGATGGAGACTATCAAAGTACCTTACAGAAAAATAAGTTACTGACTTCTCTCCACCAAACCACATAATAGAATTCTAGATTATTAAATCTGGAAAGAGCCTTCATTTTATAGATAAGGTTGAGAAACATGAAGTCAAATTTCTGTGGTATTAATGAGTTCCCAATTGTTCGTCCTTTGGAGGCACTGTGTTAATAATGGAAAGGATAAAAACTGAAGTTAGATTCTGTCGTTTAAATCATGTATACATGAATAATTTACTTAGTGCATTGACCCTCATATTCATTAACTATAAAAAGGAGACATTAGCTAAAGTTTTAATAGAAATTAGTCAAAACAATTAGGGTCAAAACTTACACATTAACAGTTAAATTGCCTAAGTAGAATATCACTCTTTATTTTTACATATATAAATTCAATTGTTTTCTAAAGTTCCAGTGGAAATATTAGTATCCTATCAGGGTTTAATGGGCTGGGATTTAACTCAGTTGGTAGAGTGCCGCTCTGTAGTCTCTGAGGTCCCAAGTTTGATTCCCAGCACGGCAAACATGGGAGAAGGACCCAGCAACCCATTCCCACCCACCAACCCACATGGGGGAAGTGCAATCCACTCCCGAGGCAATCCCGAAACAATCAGCCATTGAAAACCCTATAAGGGTTGCTATAAGCCAGACACGTGACAATCAACAACAACAACAACAACAACAACAATCCAGGTTTAATGGCCTGCAGCAGTACTACTGTAGCAACCAATCCCATCAGATCTCGGAAGCTAAGCAGGGTCAGGCCTGGTTAGTACTTGGACGGGAGACCTCCTAGGAACACCAGATGCTGTAGGCTTGGGAGACGGACCTGGCAACCCACTCCCAAAAAGCAATATGCCATTGAAAACCCTATGAATAGCAGAGAAGCACTGACAATAGTGTTTATCCTGTTGCAGGAAGGGTTGCTCTGAGTTGGACACCGACAGGTCAGCACCTAACAACAACATCACCACTTTCCAACACTTAGTCACTTAACAGAACATACTCTTTTTTGGAGATTTCTTTCCTTATCCTTTCTTTCTTAACCTCAGGCAGACCTAAGTTCCCAGTGAGGTTCTACAATCAGCCAAAAGTTAAAAAATCCCCTTGGGTTATACATATCCCATCCCCCTATTCCCTGTCCACCCCACCCCAACTACCATTGGACATCCTCAGCTGGTAGCCACTGAGCTGACCTTGCTGCACTGGCCTTTTGGGTATTATGCCCACATCTGTTACTGCAGAAAGTGATCTTAGTCATGCCTCCTAATGAGATCTCATTGCCTTTTGTAGCCTCTTAGTCTCAAATCTTGGCTCAAACACCCAGTTCTCTCTATGCTTCCTTGCATTCTCTGCAAGTGCTCCAAAGCTACCAGCTGCTTTCTCTCCAGCTTCCCTGAAGGTTCTCTTGAGCCCACTTCCTAGAAATATCACTTGCTCCTAGGTCCTTAACCATACCCACACTATGGTGGCCTCTGGAATCCTCATATTGCCAAACAGAAAGTGGAGCAAACCTTCTAGGCTTTCAGATTCCCATCTCCTACTGTCTGAGGGTCATACTGAACTGAGTTAAAATAAGACTGAACAGAGTTAAAGTAGGACTGAAAGGTAAAATGACACTATAAGAAGTTAAAAATTTTAGGTAGGATCAGGGGATGGGACCTCAGAATAGTAAGTCACTGAGGCAACATGATCTCAAGGCGACCAGTTACACCACATGCATTCCAGCCAGGCCACATGAATTTCCTTCCTTTAAGTTCCACTTTTCTTGTTTTTTTTTTATTAGAAATTTTTAATGTACATCATAATGTGATTCATTTTGACATGCTTTTCATTGTGACAATTTTCATATATGCAATTTGATAAGCATTATTCATATAGGTTACCCCTTACCCTCCTCTATGTTTCCCCCCCTCCCCCCATTCCCATCTAAGTTTCCCATCCAGGTCTTCTCTATCTTTTACTATACAGTATTTTTCTATATGTCCTTGGGTTCCATTTCTGTTTAAGATAGAAACTTTTCCTGTAGTGGTCTTTGTTTCTATCTTGTCCTAGTCAAAGGTCAGATCACATTAAAAGGGGGAGAGGGAAGATAAGAATGAGGTCAATATAAATGGACTAGAAATCGCATGTAATTGTTCTAACAAGATAGTTCCACTTTTCAAAAAGAAGAATGGAAGATGACATAACCAACAATCATATGATTAATTGATCTTCAGGCAGAAACAAAAGAATCAATGCCCCTCTAATTCTGTTGGGCCAAGAGACAGATACCCCTTTAAATGAAGGCCAATCAATTGAAACCAGCCCAGATAGTCCAGTGCAAAAAGAACTTATAACCCCCCTAGGCAACAGCCCTATTTTGGCTACCTTCTCCAAACACTGCCCTGCTGTGGAGGTTTTCTTCTTTCGTGGTTCATGAAATTCATTCTTGGGTTTATCAGTCCTGGAACTCAGAACCAGGCACCTCCAGCTCTGGTTACAATGCTGCCTCCCATCCTTCCATCCTTCCCAGGCCATGAGATAAGGCAATCTCCAGGGAACCTCGGTAGTCTTTCCATCCTAGGTCTGTTGTCCTCTATCTCAGCCCCCAATTTTTTTTCCTAAAAATTTAGGGGCACTTTTGTTTCCCATCCTGCCAAGAGGAGGAGGAAACTTCCTTTGTACTGGGCTTCATTTTTTTTTCTTACTCTGTGGTTCATCCCATAGCCAAAGATTTTTGCTTTCCTTAAATCCTATCAAATTTCTCGAGACCAGAAGTTCAACATGAGTATCACTGGGCTGAAATGAAAGTATGAGATAGGTTACTCACACAGCTTTGTTGGGGAAATTGTACCTTGCCTCTTCCACATTCTGGAATTAATTACTTGGCTTGGGATCACTTTCTCCACATTTAAAGCCAGCAGTATAACATCTTCACATCTCTCTGTGTCCTTTTCATCACTCCTCCTTCTACCTTCTGAGCACCTCTGATCTTGTTCTGCCTCTTTTTTACAAGGACACTAATGATGGCACCCATGTAATGCAAGATGCTTAATCACATCTATGAAAACTTTACAACAGGCTCCATAGATTAGGATATGATAACTTTGAGGGCTACCACTCAGCCACATAGGCAGCAGTGTAATTAAATGGTTAAAAAAAATCTTTGCAACAATTTATATTAGAATAACTGGATATATGTATGAGGAAAGATGAGACATCATCCCTATTTGACAGTCTATGCAAAAATTAATTTAAAATGGGTCATAATCTAATATTAGTATTTTTCTGAGTTTGTTGACCTTTGAGGCAGCTATTATGTTATCTAAAAGAAATGTTCTGAAGTTGAATAGTCTAATTAGTTCATTCATTCATTTAGATGCCAAATGGCAATTTTCAAAATGATATTTTATAGTCTTCCCTTATTATAATAGAAATGTACTCCAATTTACCACCTTCATACATAGAATAAGAAAAGTGTATAATGACCAAATAAGTAAGGATGTCAAACAAAGCAAATGTTTGGGAGAAATTAAGCCAGGAAAAAACTTAGTAAATAAACTAAGCTACCTGCTGGGAGGCTTAGTTCACATAGTCCAAACTTTGCTCTTTCTATCTGCTAGCACAAAAGAGGACAAAATAAAATAAAAGTGTACTTGTTACCCAAAAGAATCAGAGTTTCCATGATTCTGAAACACGAGATAAATTTCTCCCTGAGTCTTCATATAGAAAAAATTACACTGTGGTGAATAATTTCTCAACATCAGCGTTTCAATTAATTTAATAAAGTGCTTCCAGGACCACATGCCAGCATGCTCCTCAGTATATGCAAATGGACTAAATCCAAGTGCAATTGAATATAAAAACCAGTTTTAAAGAGAGTCAAAGAATTCAATCTGGGTTCCATAGTTCTCTAATAATTGAGTTTATTCAAGATGAATAGGTGTTAGGCAAAAGAAAAAAAGATCTCATGTTCAAATAAGTTTGGGAGACTGTGGGCTAAAAATCTACAATAAATTCCATTATGGTGGAAATTCTCCTAGCTTTTAATTCACTAATGTATATTTTGAATTTCAAATAAAATCATTATTTTACATACTTCCAAGCTAACTTTCTCAGGATTAATTTCTTAACTATGTTTCTCAAATTATCTTTGTGAAGAATACTTTATCTTGGAGTATTTTATGGCAGCTAGTATTTTGCCTAAGATGTTTATTTAGTTTTATTGATTGATTGATTTTGGGGAGCTGAACTGGGCTGGGGGGTTAGCTCAGTTGGTAGACTGCTGCTGTGTGCACTGTGAGGCCCTGGGTTCGATCCCCAGCACTGCCAAAGTGGGAAAAGGACGTGGTAGCCCACTCATCAAAGAATCAGCCATTGAAAGCCCTATGAATAGTAGAGAAGCCCTGACATAGTGCTGGGCATGGCAGAGTGTCAGGGAGTGTTTTGTTCTGTTGTACATAGGGACACTATGAGTCAGACTCGACTCAATGGCATCCAACAACAACAATAACAACAGGGGCTGAACCCAGGGCCTTGCCCATACTTTGTAAGCTCTCTGCCACTGGGCTGCACCCTCAACTCTTATTTTTATTTTTTGTCTTGAGACAGGGTCTCACTGAGGTATGCTGCCTCTAGCCTCGAACTTGCAATCCTCCTGCCTCCACCTCCTGAGTCACTGGGATTACAGGCATGGGCCACCCTACCCAGCTTATGCCTAAAACATTTAGATTAAAGTTGACCCAAAAAAGTAGTGCATCTATATAGTGCCATAGCTCACGCCAAGCTGAAGACTGCCTCTTGTGGTGACAATGTAGAGTGTGAACTATGAGAGAAGGCGAGGCACAGCCTCTCTTCAGCACTCACCCGCAGGAGTGGAGGGCGGCATTTGCGTGGTCAGAGGACATTGGGTTGCATGGGACCCGAAGGTAGCATTCCATCCTCAAAAACTATGAGCATGCCAAAAAAATGTATACACATCTTGGGACAAAAAAACCTCCATTGTGCTCTTTTAAGAATGCTTCACCTGCTTGGTGGCACTAGCATTTATTCGATTAACATCCTCTTTTGAGTGAACATCATGCTACACTTTGCTACTATTAATGCAAGTCAACTTTGAAAAGGGAAGGGAAGGGAAAGGATGGGAAGGGAAGGGAGGAGAGGAGAGGAGGAGAGGAGAGAAGGGAAGGGAAGGGAAGGGAAGGGAAGAGAAGAAGAGAAGAGAAGAGAAGAGAAGAGAAGAGAAGAGAAGAGAAGAGAAGAGAAACATAAATAGCATCTCTTAAAATGTATACGCATTTTTTGGCACCCCTGGTAGGCATCAGTAAGTGAGCCCATATGAAGACTGGAGAGTTTAGACAAATGCCCATAAATCTGAAGCATTTCTCTCAATGCCACAGGAAAAGTTGAAGAATCAAAGATATTTATCTGGTTCAGAATGAAAACAATTGTAGATCAGTACCTAAGGAACAACAATGAACAAAAAACCAAAAAGAAAAAAAAAAACAGAAAGAAGAAATGGCTTCAAAAAAGACATCTTCAAGACAAACACACTATGACAGAATTTTAAAAAGTTAACTTCTCTGAAAGCCAAAGCAACTAATTCTGAATATGCAAAGTAGCCTCACAGATTCCCTCAACCTTCATGCCCTGAAGCATTTTGCTTAAAGAACAAAATGCTTCACTTCACTAACCCAGCTGTCTCTTAAAACATGGATAAGCCTGCTAACTCTGAGTTCCTGAGGGCCTGCTGGGGTGTCAGGTTCCGTTCATTCAAAGTCAGTCTGACAGCAGAGCCCTCCTGCTCCCTGTTCCCACACACACTAACATCCCTTTAGGAGGGGAGAATCCATGCTCAAAAGACTACCAGAGATCTCCTGCTGCCAGCTACGTTTCATCCAAATGTTCCCAGAAAGGTCAACAGGATTAAAGCAGCAATTTTCAAGGAAGAGAAATCATCCATGAACTTCCTTAATAGACCCTCTAAGCTACCGTGTTTTTAAAGGAATATTATCTGCCAGACTAATTCTTTGTTGAGGCTAGTCTGGTCTTGTTCTGAAACAGCTGAGGGTGAGGCTTATATGGCTACCCCGTAGTCCATAGGGTTCCAGGCTGCTCTCATTTCAGGATATAAGGAAAGATCTTTCCGCCCTAAAACATCCACCCCACTTGTTTGAGTGGTTGAATTGTTGCCAAAATTATAGATACCTACTTTCCTTCAGGGCTGGGATTTAGCTCAATTGGTAGAGCGCTGCTCTGCAGTCTCTGAGGTCCTGAGTTCAATTCCCAGCACCACAAAATGGGAGAAGGACGTGGCAACCCACTCCCAAGGTAATCCTGAAACAGTCAGCCATTGAAAACCCTATGAGGGTCGTTATGAGTTGGACTCGACTCAACGGCACACCTAACAACAACAATAACAACAACTTTCCTTCAAGTCTGCGTAAGGTAAATAATAAATAAAAGATCAAATTCTGTAAATGTGAACTCACTTCTTAGACCTTTCAAACTAAGAGTTAAAAGAGCAAATAGATTCCTGAGAGATGCTACCTAAGGTATTACAAAGCAACCAAATGGAGGGCCTTAATGTGTAGCTAAAACAAAAGATTTTGCTGGACAATAAAGTTATGTAGGAGAAGAGAAGCAGAGCTGTGAGGTCATCTGCTGCAGGGAAGGAAATAGAAATAGTCAAAGCTTAGAGACAAGTCAAGGCCAAACCATGGGGAGGGAAAGAGATGGGTGATTTCTAAATAGAGGTTAGACTTAGCATGTGAGAATTCGGAGGAGGACTGAACATGTCCCAGATTCCAGGAGCACAGGACAGGTGGCACCTTCAAAGATCAACATAGTGCAAAGAAAACACATCAGGATGGATAAGGAGGGTAGGCTAGTTTAAAGTAGTCAGTCCAGACCCCTGCACACATGGGTATACTTCGGTAAGATGTGCCTTGAAAATATAAGTCCTGAGCATAGGACAGCCTCTCTTTTTTATTGATTTTTGGCATCTGGCTTGAGGTGACTTCCTTAAATGGACCAGCATCAGAGAAAGGCAGATCCTCGATGGCTACTTCAACCCTGTCACGGTGATGGAGACTGGAACCTCAAGGAGAGTTCAAAAAATTCTCATAACTGATGTTGATGATTCCGCTTTATCAAACAGTACATAGCCGCCCTTGGCCTTCATCAACCTTCTGAATGCTTACACTTTAAAATATTTAATTCTCAGACTAGGACTCTCTAATGCTAGTCTCCAGTCCACCCATCTCTCTCCTCAGATTATCTGTTGGATCTTGTCACACCTTTAGTCCTCCAAATGCATCCTTCTCATTTGCATAACTCCCTATTCAGCATAGACCAAGATTTCCCTCTGCATTCACTTTGTAAACTTCATGTACCTCCCCCTCCACACACACACACACACACACACACACACACTTAACTGAGTGACTCACTTCTCTCAGGGCAATTGAGCCAGCTAATTTTTTCTTATGTTTGCATCCTAGATGTTGAGAAATCCAAATTGCATTTCTCAGCTGGCTGGCTCTACTATGGAATAACGGTTTCTGGTCTCAGTTTGTCTCTCAGAAAGACACTTCAAAAAAATTCTTTCAGCAAACCATCACTGCTTACTCTTTTGCCAATATGTGCAGGAAAGTCAAGTACTGAGATATGTGTCGAAAGCACCTAATGTTTATGCAAATTCAAAAATCAGAGAGTTTTTCTGAGATGCTTAAAATGCGCTAATTATCTTGTAACTTTTTCTTGTACCTGAAGGATAAAGGCACCATAGAATCTCTAAAGACACCTCCAAAGATAAATCTGAACAAGCCCAGGGGCAAGTTGTCAGTATCCACGTAAGACAGCATTGTAGAAACCCGAAACTACCAAAGGCAGAACTCAAAGGAAGAAGTTCTGACTCTCATGTCTTTCTCTCTCTTTCCTTTCCCTTCAGAGACCATCAGTGTCTGGCATTCCTTGGATTGCCTATCATTTCTGGTTGAGTCCTCTGAGGGCAATATGCTGATCTCGAAATCCCTCCTCTACTTTAATTGATTCCACAAAGTACTCATTAGCTGGGGATAGTATGCCAGACCCTGGATTGAGGATATAGACATGATTATGACACCTATAACAAAGTCACTGACTGAGCCTCCTCTTCAACTGATACTTTAAGATTGTCTTATCATCTTTATTGTTAAAAATATCACTTGCAATTTATAGTAAAGGCAAAGTTTGGAAATAGATGGGTGCATTTTTCTTGAAAAAAATAGGAAAGTCAGAAGGATGGATAACCTCCTAGAGAACTCCTAAGGTGATATGAGGAGAGCTGAAAACATAACATACAGGCAGCATGCATAACCCAAGAACGATGCTGGATTTCCCATGCTCTGAGTCTACGATAAGGGTGACAGGGACCGTGATGGAGTAGAGGATTTTAATAAGATAAAGACCTGGGATAGCTGCTATAGATATGGAAAGGAAAAAATAATGTGAGCACATTTTTACAAGCCTAACCTACTTACTTCCTAGATTATTTTACCTGTCCTTTCTCAGAACATAAATGCTAGTTTACCTAAGGATCCACGATATTGTTCAAGAAAGACTAAGAGCATATGCTTCCGTGCAAAGTGATAGAAATATATTTTAAATTAGATTATATTAGGAAACTGGCAATACTCTTATTTCCCTAGGTGTGATTAAGCCTGGATGATAATTCAGACAAAATCATCAAAAATTATTTTAACTAACCAGGCTAGTTTATCCACAGCTTGCTGCCTGCTTTATTGCCCCCCTCTTTGTTGTTTTTGCTGTTGCTGCTGCTGCTGTTGTTAGGTGCTGTTGAGTTAGATCCAACTCATAGAGACCCTGTGGACAACAAAGGAAACACTCCCCAATACTACTCCATGCTTGGCACTGCTATCAGTGCTTCTCTGCTATTCATAGGTTTTCAATGGCTGATTGTTTCAGGAGTGGGCTGCCAAATCCTTCTCCTAAGCCTATAGCACCCAGTTTTCCCAGATGGTCTCCCATCAAGGACTAACCAGGCCTGACCCTACTTCTGAGATCTGACAGATGCCAGGATGGTACAGCTGAAGGCGGCCCCCTCTTTATGTTATTCAATGCCATGGACCTTAGTGTAGAAGGGTCCAGTGAAAACTTTTGAATATAAAGAGAGAGTGGCTCCCTCTTTATGTTCAAAAGTTTTCACTGAACCCTACCATATTAAGGTCTGTGGCATTGAATAATAGACATTGGATAATTTGCTTATCCTTTAAGTCTTTTTTGATTGTTTGTTTCTGTAATGTCTGAGACAGGAGATTAGGAAACAAATGACACTCGGCCTGATCCTTCAGAAAAACCCAGGTGTGGGAAGGAGTCTGGGGTGGTGGCTCCAGGCACAGCTTCTCACATCAGGTGCTCAGGCGAGAATCTCAACTCTGGCAGTTTTCAGTTACTTGCTATTAGATTAACTTCATCATTACTCACATTTTTTTCTTTTTTTTTCTGTGAAGTGAAGACAATTATGGTATTTATTTTATATCATTAACTTGAATATCAATTAGATAACACATATAAATATTGTTCAGCATAATGCTTGTCATAGAGAAAGTACTACATATATTTTGCCATTATTTTAGCCTGCCACTCAAGACAACCACCTACTGGTATGAGAATGTAAATCGTACCAAATAGTAGAAGTTTCTCGTAGATTTCCAAAATTATAGAAAACATGATGAAGGGCTAAATTTCAACACTGAGTCAAATTTGTTTAGTCCAGAAAGAGATATCAAAGTCCCAAATCAAGAATCGATTGGAAGAAGACTTTTGTCTCTTTTGTCCATACACAATGACTTAGCTCTTGATCCTTTTCTCAGCTCTTCCCTATCCACTCTTTCCCTGGTAACCTCATTTAATATCGTGATGTCAGCTGTCATCTTGAGAGGACTGCCTCTCAAATTCTTTCCTGAATTCCAGAACCACAGTGCCAACTTTCTGAAAAATATTTCTACCTAGGTGTCCTAACCACACTCAATGTACAATTTTGTCTTCTTTATCTTAGTGTCTATAATCTTAACCTATGTTGTTGTTGTTCGGTGCCATTGAGTCATGTCCGACTCATAGTTGGACCCTTATAGGGTTTTCAATGGCGGATTGTTTTGGAATTGCCTTAGGAGTGGATTGCCACATCCTTCTCCCATTTTTGAGGTGCTGGGAATCGAACTCGGGACCTCAGAGACTGCAGAGCACTGCTCTACCAACTGAGCTAAATCCCAGCCCAATCTTAACCTATAAGAAGCATAAATAGCTAGGAATGATGGCTCATGCCTGTAATACCAGCAATTTAGGAGGCAGAGGCAGGAGAATAGCAAGTTTGAGGCCAGAGGCAGCCTGTATAACTTAGTGAGATCCTGTCTCAAGATAAAAAATTTTTAAATGGGCTTGGGGTGCAGCTCAGTGGTAAAGCACTTGCAAAGTATATTCATGGCCCTGGGTTCAGTCTCCAAGTACCACACATACACACACAAAGTATAAGTAGGTTTGTGTTTACATGTTATACTAAAGGAAAAGTCAAGCTGGGCATAGAGGTGCATGGTTGCAATCCTAAGGACTTGGAAGTTGGAGGGAGGAAGATTGCAAGTTCAAGGCCAGGGGCAGCCTGAATGACTTAGAAAAACCCTGTCTCAAAATAAAAAGAGTTTAAAAATGGCCTGGTGGTGCAGCTCAGTGGTAGAGCACTTGCAAAGGATGTGTGTGGCCCTGGGTTCAGGCCCCCAGCAGTGAATGAATGAATGAATGAATTCATATATACATACATACATAAATATCAGACGTGGAAATGTGAATAAATGGGAAATGAATGAATGAAAATATGCTTTAATTTAGATGAAGATTAACATATATAAAGCCTTCAAACTTTCTTATCCAAAAAGTCTGAATTAAAAACTTATTTTACTGAATTAAAAGCAAAGTGCAGCCAGGCATGATAGCACATGACTTTAATCCCAGCAACTCAGGAGATGGAGGCTGGAGGATTGCACATTCAAGGTCAGAGGCAGCCTATGTAACTTAGCGAGACCCTGCCTCAAAATGAAAAGTAAATAAATGGGCAAGGGGTATGGCTCAGTGGTCCAGCACTTGCAAAAGCATGTGTGAGACCCCAGGTTCAACTCTCAGTATGACGGAAAAAAAAAAAAAAAAGAAGAACATTGGTTTCTTTCTTCTACTTAGAATAGACATCCCAAAGTGGAAGATGGCCGTGAACAATTCCCTTAGGCAAAGTCAGCACAAAGGCTCTTGCCAGCCACGCTGGGAGGAAAAAGGGGTTGTCAGACTCTGTCATAGGCCAAACACAGACACACATCCACATAATCATTTGCTCTATCTCAAAGGAATGTCTGAGAGCGGGGGAAAATTAGGTGATCTAAATCCAGTAACCAGGCCCTATACCTCGAAATCAACTTTCTTCCCAAAAAGTGTGTGAACTCTGGGTAAAGGCAGTCAAAGATGACAACAGACCAGAAACTGAACATCTAATATATCCACCCTCTCCACTCTTAGGGACTAGACTGCAATGAAAAAGTACCAGAAAGTAAGAAGTTGGAGAAAGTATGAAAGAAGAATAGCCTTTCACTCATTCATTTTATTTATTTATTCAACAAAAAATTCACAACCCCCTCCATGCCATGTGTGTTTCAGTCCCTGTCCAATGCTCTGCCAGACATCCTGATGGAGGCACGCAGGAGGGGCAGTACTTAGATAGCCATGAGGGCAAAAGCAAGCCCCTCTGACATTTACAAGTCCTTCTGGCTCTTTTTCAATATACCCTGTCACAGGCTTGGACACGGGCCCCTAGTGTTACCCCAAAGTGCTGCATCCCCAAATATGTTACAGTGAATTTATCTCCCTTCACCCTGTTTGTCCCTCAGGAGGAATGGATAGCCAATGACAGGTACGATTCCTCCAACAGAGGGACAACACCCTAGAAGACCTAAAAGATAAGAGAAGCATGGCAACCTGTTTCAATCAAACCTTGAAGAACAGTCACCCATGCTTAAGCCCTTGTCATGGGCTAAAGGAACCAAAGTGTAATGTTGATCTCCTTTTTACTACTCTTCTTTTCTGCTCTTCTTGGCTGTCTGCTCAGATAACTGATGTGTTGGAGTAAAGGGGACATGCCTTTCTGCTGCTCTCCCTCATCAAGGGGTCATTAATGTCAGTTCATGAGTCCTGTAGGAGATGTCCTCCACTAAAAAATTAAATATTGAGCTGGAGGTACAGCATGTGCAAGTCCCCATCCCTCAACACCACAAAGCAAAAAACAAAGAAATTAATTATTAAGCATAAGCTACATGAGGGCTGGAAGCAGAAGATTTGTGTTCCTTGTCTTGACCAAGTTAAATATTTCCAAGGATTTATATCTCCCCAAAAGTTATGTTGAAGTTCTAACTCCCAGTACCCTTGAATGGACCTCATTTGAAGAAGGCCTCTACAAAGCAGCCAAGTTTGGGTTTGGGGTGGGGGTGTTTTGTTTTAAAGTCATTTGTTGTTGTTTGTTGTTGTTAGGTGCCATCGAGTTGTGTCCGACTCATAACGACCATCATAGGGTTTTCAATGGTTTATTATTTCTGGATTGCCTCGGGAGTAGAATGCCACATCCTTCTCCCATTTTTGTGGTGCTGGGAATTAAACTCTGGACCTCAGAGACTGCAGAGCTGCACTCTACCAACTGAGCTAAATCCCAGCCCCTAGGTGCCATCTAGTCAGGTCCAACTCATAACAACCCTATATACAACAGAATGAAACACTCCCTGACACTGTGCCATGCCCACACTATGTAAGTGCTTCTCTGCTATTCATAGGGTTTTCGATAGCTGATTGTTTTGGGGGTGGGCTGCCGGGTCCTTCTCCCTAGCCTACAACACCCAGTATTCCCAGATGGACTCCCAGGAGGACTAACCAAGCCTGACCCTGCTTAGCTTTTGAGATCTGATGATATTGGACAAGACGCCCCTCACTTAATATAGCTGATGTTCTCACAAGAAGAGGAAGTTTGGAGACAGGCATACATGCAGCAAGAAGGCCATGTGAAGACAAAGGAGAAGATCAGTGTTGCCTCTCCATCAAGGAACAGTAAAGATTGCCAGCAAGCCACCAGATTCTCCCTCACAGATCTCAGAGGAACTGACCTCACCTTCCAGCCTCCAGAACTGTGAGACAATAGATTCCAGTTGTTTAAGCCACTCAATTTGAGGTACTTCATGATGGTGTCTCTAGAAAACAAATGCACAAGGCTGATGCTTTAAGCCTGCAGCTGTACCACTGTGGCATCCAATCCTGTGAGATCTCGGAAGCTAAGCAGGGTCAAGCCTGGTTAGTACTTGGCTGGGAGACTGCCTGGGAACACTGGGTGCTGTAGGCTTAGGAGAAGGACCTGGCAACCCACTCCCTCCCCCAAAAAAACAATCAGCCATTGAAAACTCTTATGAATAGCAGAGAAGCACTAGCAATACTGTTTCACCTGTTGTATGTAGGGTTGCTGTGAGTCTGACACCAACTGGACAGACCTAACAACAACAACAATGCTTTACACTGCTTAGGGAACTGAGTTGTAACCAGATTCATATGCAACCCATTAGAAAAGACCCTCTTTTGGAAAAGACATGGTATATCCTAATCTTTTGTTTTAAATTCAGATAAGTAACAGCTCTTTTGTCTCAATAGCAGATAATTATGTTTCAGTGATGAAGTGAAAAGAGCAGTAATTAATATAAATTGTTGTATGGGCTGTTTATACACTACTTCATTTTGTCTCATGAGCAGGACATTAATTAATTAAAAGACAGAACCCATCAAAGATGGGAAAACTTGGGTGTACTAATGTTGTTGTTAGGTACCATCGAGTCAGTATCCAACTCATAGTGACCCTACGTACAACAGGCAAATCACTATTGTTAGTGCTTCTCTGCTATTCATAGGGTTTTCAATGGTGGATTGATTTTTGGGAGTGGGTTGCCGGATCCTGCTCCCAAGCCTACAGGCCCTGGTGTTCCCAGGAAATCTTCCATCCAAGTATTAAGCAGCCCCAACCCTGCTTAGCTTAATATTTGCTATGAGATTATGGCTTATGGCAATTTATGTAAAGTAAAACTATTTTTAAAAGTCTTCCTTTTTTCCACCTTCTAGACTTATAATCTTCACCAGAACACAGGGAGGCATTATGACTTAGAAGTCAGGAGAATGGATGCTAATCTAGGTTTAGCAGGACCAGCTACATAATTTGCAGGGCTAGTGAAAAATGAAAACGCAACACTTTTGATTGTTATTATTAGGTGCAGTCAAGTTGGGTCCAACTCATAGTGACCCTATGTACAACAGAACCAAACACTCCCCAATACTGTGCCAGGCACACATGTCAGTACCACTCTGCCATTCATAGAGTTTTCAATGGCTGATTGTTTCAGGATTGTTGCAGGGTGGGCTGCCAAGTCCTTCTCCCATTTTTGGGTGCTGAGGATCAAACTCAGGGTCCCAGAAAGAGCAAAGCAGTACTCTATCAACTGAGCTAAACTCCAGCAGGAAAAAAGAGTCATTGGGAGTAATAAAATATAAAACTGTCACCTTCCTTTTGCATTATGGGATTTTTAATTCTATTTACTGTTGTGCTAGGTAAAGAAAAACTAAAAATTTTAATTACAGCGAATTTTATCATTTAACTTTACATTGTACAATGCTAGCTTTACATATAAATATGTTGTTGTTGCTGTTGTTGTTGTTGTTGTTGTTGTTGTTGTTAGGTGTCGTTGAGTCGGTATCTGACTCATAGCAACCCTCATAGGGTTTTCAATGGCTGACTGTTTCGGGATTTCCTTAGGAGTGGATTGCCAGGTCCTTCTCCCATTTTTGCGGTGCTGGGAATTGAACTCGGGACCTCAGAGACTGCAGCGCAGCGCTCTACCAACTGAGCTAAATCCAAGCCCCACGTATAAATATAAGAGCATTTAATTCTTATGCAGAATCACTGAAATCAAATAATTGGTATTTCATAGTTTTGCATAGGTATTTTGCTCTTACCAGAATAATGAAAATGCTGTACAGAACAAACCTAACTGTTTCTATTTCCATTCTTGGTGTATTCTCATTATCCCAATACTTATGGGATACTGATGCTTAAAGGATTGCAAAGAAAAGGAACTTGGTGATGTCCTATCTTTATCTTTCTGTGCTTCCATGTTCAGTATAAGTGGTTGGCTAATACAGGGAAGTAACACAAGAAAGTAAGGATATGATAGGGTTTCTTGGTTATTTGTGTTTCTTTTTTCTAAGTTTAAAGCAAGTTCTCACTGAATGGAAACATAGCCTGTTGGGGCTGTCAGCACTCCCTGACCCCATCAGTCTCATTTAGTCATAGATATACTGCACCTACCTAAAATTCTGGCTGGGATTTAGCTCCAGTTGGTAGAGCACCACTCTGAAGTCTCTGAGGTCTCAGGTTCAATTTGCAGCACCACAAAAATGGGAGAAGGATGTGGTAATCTACTCCTGAAGCAATCCCAAAACAACCAGCCATTGAAAATTCTATGAGGGTCACTATGAGTCAGACACAACTTGACAGCACTTAACAACAACCACAACAACCTAGAAGTCACTTCGAATCTCTTGGACCCCATGCATTATGATCTATGAGAGTTCTGTGCTTAAGAGCATCCCACATTATGTGCAAATAATGTGGCAAGCAACACCATATGCCCCATCATTCCATTGTCCTTCTATTACCCATTACAAGCTCAAAAACAAAATTATTAAAATTTCTACATAGGGACAGCATAGCATTCTATTGAACATGAAGCTCCATGAAATGTCATCTATCTCACTACTTCCTTGGGCAATTCACTAACCTTGATGGGGGCCATTTCTACATTCATGGAATAAGGAAGAACAAATCCTCATATAATTTAAAAATTCCTTGAATCTGCCTTTTTCATGACATCTCTTTCCAATCTTCACTCATCTTTTCTTTTTTTAACAGCTTCACACCCTCCTATTCACAAGACCATAACCTTTGTAAAGATAAGGACTTTGTTTGATTCCTAACTACATCCACAGTGGGCAGATCTGGGCTTATCATCTTGTAGATCCTCTATAAATGGTATAATAAATGAAAGAATAGTAAACACATCCACTATCCTACCTGAACTTCTCCACCCTCTTTATAGGAGCTAGAATCAATCATGGTAGAAATATAGCACATGGAAACCAGAGCAAATTCTACCCTGACAGTATAATTTTGATGACCTATGCAATTAATTCAAAGATAAGATTTTAAATTGGGGAGATTGCTCATTAAAATAACAAATTCTATCTACTTTTTAAAAATCTAAAGATATATAGCACTATTCACTTGAATTAGGGGTTGGGCATGCATTCAAATGTGACACTGTTCCATTAAAGTCTGTTTCCATCATGAATGTCACCTGCAGAGTCCTCTCTAAATAGTTAGTTAGTGATCCTTGTTTTAGACCATCTGGACAGAAATAAAAGAGATGATATTCGATATTTCAAGTCACCCATGGCTATGCTGCTTATTGGGCATTTGTGGCTTGTCTCTTGAGACCAGCATTCTAACAGATATCATTGAACCAGTGCCCACTGGATAGGGGTAGGTGTGGCTTTCTCGCACCAAATCCCTTTCTGTATACCTTTGACAGTGTCTTTTTTGCAGTCCCTAATCATTTAGCTCTATAGAAAGCCTCTGATAAATAAATAATTCATAACCAAAACCCAACAAATCAATGAACCAGTCCTTCTCCAAAGTACTTTTATTTTCAAGAGGTTCTGGCCAGAGAATTGCAATGCTCTACCCCTTGGTTTAATCTCAGTTTCTGTGATACTTTAATTTAGGGCTTTGCTTTAATGAGGTAAGGAAGTTGGAACACAGCTCAAATCATATCAATAAGTTAACATCTATTGCTTTTATTTGTAAAGTTCACATAGCAACTCTAACGTAAGGACTGTAACTTTTAGAAAACACACAATATTACTTTTAAAAATATTTGTGGTTAGGTATGAATTTGTACAAATTAGTGTCTATAATATTCACACTTAGTGACCAATAGTATGACCAAGCACTATTATTTTAATATGTAAATTAGAATATAGATGAATAAATGTATTCCATATATGCGTCTACATGTAGGTATATGTGTATTCAGAAACATGTACATGTAGAGGTAGTGGAGAGACAGACAGACAGGGAGAGACAGAGAGAGAGAGAGGAGTTGATATTTATTTTTTCTGTGGTGGCCTCTGAGGTTAAATTTCTATTGCAAGTTTCCACCTTCTTAACTGTCCAGGCCAAAAAAAAAAATTTTTTTCTGACTTACTTGTTTGAATAGTTACAGCACTCTGTTCCCTGGGGGTAGTAATTTATTCAACTTCCCTCCAAATCTTTTCTTGCAGGACCAGGAAGACCGTGTCAGGAGACTGCATTCAGGCTCTGCCTGCCCACAAACTGGAGCATAGGTAAATCTGGGGATACTTTTTCCGTTCCCATTTTTCTCCTATTTTCAACTTTCCTTAATATACAGCATGCATGAAAAATATCCCCTATTCCTGCATAATCCATACACACAACCTGGGTTTTTAAAATATAATTCACCCTCAATAAGTCCTTTAGAGACCTGGGCAAGAAAATTTTTCACATTTCCTACTCTTGTGGGGTTTTGTTGTGGTGGTTATTATTGAGAAGATGATCATTTATTTTTCAATTTAAACTTTTCACTTCTTTTCCTAGTTTTCGGCAGACTCCTTTGACTGTAGGAGATAGGTAGCAATAAGAGTCCACAGCCACATACAGCACACTGACTTAGCCCCCGGTCAGACCTGGAATTGAATCTCTACTGAGGTTCCCAGATCTGTGCCTGGGGCAAGGTAATCACTTGGCATCAATTTCCTCAGCTTGATGGTTGCCAAGAGTAAATAATGATAATATCTGCAAACAGCATAAAGGATGTACCACAAAACAATTGTTATTCAATATTATTCTTCTTCTCAGTCTACTTTATTACCAGTAAATTTATTGTATAAAATTGCTTCTATGAAATTGAAAAATTTGTAACTTTTGCCTACCTAACCTAAAGAGATGTTGTTGTTGTTGTTGTTGTTGTTGTTGTTGTTGTTGTTAGGAGCTGTCAGTGCCCAACTCACAGCGACCCTATGTACAACAGGCGAAACACTATTGTTAGTCCTGCTCTGCTGTTCGTAGGGTTTTCAATGGCTGATTGTTTTTTGGGAGTGTGTTGATGGATCCTTCTCCCAAGCTTATAGCACCTGGTGTTCCAAGGTGGTCTCCCATCCAAGTACTAATCAGACCTGACACAGCTTAGCTTCCAAGATCCGATGAGATCTGACACCACAGTGGTATGACTGCAGGCTGAAGAGATGATAGAAACACACAAATGTATGTATAATACATATAATTTTATTTGATCTTTCTATTAAGCCGATGAAGTAAGGCAGGAAATACTTTGCCTATTATGTAAGTGAAGAAACCATGGTTAGATAATTTAAGGAACTACCTACTATGATTAAAGAACCACTAAGCCCAGAAAAGCCTGCAGCCATACCACTGTGGCATCCAATCCCATCAGATCTTGCCAGCTAAGCAAGGTCAGGCCTGGTTAGTCATTGGATGGGAAACTGCGTGGGAACACCAGGTGCTGTAGACTTGGGAGAAGAACCTGGCAACCCACTCCCAAAAATCAATCAGCCATTAAAAACCCCATGAGTAGCAGAGCAGCACTAACAACAGTGTTTCATTTATTGTATGAGTCAGTCGCTATGAGTCAGACACCAACTCAATGGCACCTAACAACAAAAATAAGCCCAGAGATTTGTGCCTGGCCTTCCTACTAAAATTCTATTCTATATATTCCAATTGCATTTAGTTCTTATTTCTCAAGTGATTTATGTGCAAGTGCCAGGTAATTGTGACTTGTTTGTAAAAGAAAGCCCTTATTATTATTATTATTATTAGTTGTTGTTGTTGTTAGGTGCCATCCAGTTGGTATCCAACTCATAGCGACCTTCATAGAGTTTTCAATAGCTGGCTGTTTCAGGATTGCCTTGGGAGTGGATTGCCAAGCCCTTCTCCCATTTTTGTGGTGGTGGGAATTGAACTCGGGACCTCAGAGACTGCAGTGAAGCGCTCTACCAACTGAGCTAAATCCCAGCCCCTTATTATTAGTGGTGGTAGTATATTTCCTCATTTTAAGGAAAAAGATGTAGGCTAAGAAATACTCCAGTCTAATTGGATCTAGATCCATCCTTTGGGTATGACATTGTATAAGGAAAAGGTAGAAGAGAAAATGACTAATGGATGATAAGTTTAAGCCATTTCATTTGGTTGAGTTTTTGACTCCTGCAATCTGAAATTCTGAGCAAATCCCATTATAACAATGAGACCTCTTAGCTGTTTTCCCCAGGAAGTCCAAAGGGTTGTGGAATTTTTTAAAAGTTGGAAGACCTTAGAGCCTGAAGTCAAGTAAAGCACAAGGCGTTCCCAAAAAAAGGCTGTCTGGACAAGTCATTTCACATATTAAATGGGTTATTGTCTTTCAAAACAACCCTACTGGGAGTTATATAATTATATTTTATATATGGCATGTCTCATTTTATTGATACTTCCAGAAGTTCTGAAGTGCTTTGTAACTGACTTACTCCCCACTCCCCACCCCCAGGGAAGGCCAGAAGAGACAGTGGTTCCAACTTGTGCATCTAAACTGCTTGCATAGATGTCTTGGATGTACCTGGAACAAATTGGGATGTGCGTGCCCAGTGCTGCCCAGCACCATTGTGGCTGTGCACAGTCCAGAGATGCAATGTGCAGATATAGTTTGACTTTGGAATATAAACAATGCTGTCCTATATTATGAAAACTTAGTTTGCCAGACAAAGTTCCAATGTCACACTTGATTCCTGGACATTGTCCCAGAAATGACCCTCTCATAAAAAGCCCCTGTGTCTGTTTATGAAGATGAAAAGCATAGTGTAACAAGAGAGATAAGCACTCAGCTGGGAGAAGCCTATAGCACCTTGTACTCATCATTTACAATGATTTATGGAGCAAGTATGTATTGAGCCCCTATTGAATGTTCAAAAATGACAGAAAACTATTGCCCACGCAAAGATGACTCCCATCCAAAGTAAGAGTCACAAGCAGCTCCTGATTTTTGCAGATCCATGACTTTATTTCAGAGTCTTCTCTTGTGAATTATAAGTTCTGTCCCCTTGCTAGAAAACTGTCTTCTAGCACACAAGTACTAAACTAAACTAAAGCAAGGACCAGAAACAGAATGCAGCCAGAATACTTGTGCCTTTGGACATAGGAAGATCTTGTTGTACCACTGTTTTTTCTGGTTCCTTGAACACTAAAATGTACTTCTGGATTTCTTTAAAAGAAATGATTTTTGCCTTTGAAAATGCCAATGAATTTTCTTTTTCATCTGTCTCCTAGGAAAGCTAGACTAAAAGAAAAAATTAGACCAGTAAATTTTCATTATATGTATACATAGTTGATTTGAGCATGAGAGAGTGCTCACTGATATGGTTGAAATATCTGAAAAATCCACAGATGTGCCTTGCAAAGCCAAGTATCAGGGCTTTTGATAACATATATCCAGGAAAAGATTGTAAAAGAAAATTATAAGAAAAGAGAAAAAACTAAGCCTCACACATTGAAATGTGCTTTTTTTTTCACTTATCAACATAAAGCTTTAGTCAAAGAAGTTTTATACCAGTACATCCCTACTCGATCTGATTTATTGTCACCTATTTTGTTAGTAGATAAATATTTTACTTCTAATGAAATTACTATGGGAGAAGGATGTGGGAATCCACTCCTAAGGCAATCCCAAAAACAATCAGCCATTGAAAACCCTATAAGGGTCTGTATGAGTCAGACATGACTTGATGGCACCTAACAACAACAATGAAATTACTGGACTGCACTTCCAGTCTTGACGGAATAACTCCTACCAGACTTGTTCTCTTGTTACAAACAATTAAAAAAGAGAGCAGTGAATAAAAAAAAAAAAAAAAGAGGGTCTTCAGATATTAGACAATAGGTAGGACAGCACTATGATCCCTGAGAGAATAAAAACAAATGAGGTAAGCACTAAAACTACCCCAGCTTCCTTCCTTCCAGACCACAACACAGGGACAGAGAGCACAGGGCCACTGCTCAGGATGCAGAGTGTGGAGTTCAGGATAGATGAGGAGTCTGGAATGCGCAGAGCAAGTTACTAGAGGAGAAAGCCATGTAAATAAGATGACCCCAAAATATTCATGGGATTCTCTTGAAGCTTTGCCTATTTACAGAGGCATATGAGAATCCCCAGGGCTAGGCAAAAAAAAATAAAAAATAAAAAATAAAAAACTTCTACAGTACAACCAAGTGGGAAGCTATACCCAGAATAACTCCCAGCACTCACACAGGACTGTGAGATAGTTGGGGTCCATCCATCCAGTAGAGAAAAGTGTCTTCTTTAAAAACCCAGGGTATTTAGGAAAGACTCAACAGCTTTAAGTTGTAGCAGTAAAGTTAGACTGGTTCTAGAACAAAGAACTAACAAGCTTTAAAATGATCCTTAAAAAGATGAAGCTTACGTACGTAACTCAATTGCCTGCCAAATAAAATGTAATACTACCTATAGGATGCCTGCAGCTATAGCCCTGCGGCATCCGATCCCGTCAGATCTCGGAAGCTAAGCAGGGTTGGGCCTGGTTAGTACCTGGATGGGAGACCGCCTGGGAACACCAGAAGCTGTAGGCTGGGAGAAGGACCTGGCAACCCCCTCCCAAAAATCAATCTGCCATTGAAAACCCTATGAACAGCAGAGAAGCACTGACAATAGTGTTTCCCCTGTTGTACAGAG